>LNAC01000297.1:1588913-1607883 GCA_002007465.1 Ailurus styani
AAAAAAAAAAAAAACTTTCCAAAAAAGAGATAAGCCAAATAATTATGCTGTATCACTGACAAAAAATTTTCTAAAAAACTATGAATTAGGCCACAAAGTCTACGCATTATCAATTTTTATAGTATTAGTAGTAGTGATAGTAATTGCCAATTATTGAGAACTAGATACCACATATTCCACTAAGCATTATCTCATATAACCCATACCAAAACCCTGTAAGATAGGTATTACCGTACCCTATTACTATTTATGAAAGCAGACCAAATGCCTTATCCACAAGAGAATGGACAAACTATGATATATTCTTATACTAGAATACTTACAGCACTAAAAATGAACGAACTAAAACTACATACATCGACACAGAAGAATCTCAAAAACCCAAGTCTTGTGAAAAATTCTCAGAATATATACCAATTCTTATTGGTTTTTATTCCAATATATACAAGAATACTCAATTCTTATTCCAATATATACTAATTCTAAGAATATATACCATGCTGATTCCATCTATTGAAGAATTCAAAACTATACTGAACAGCAAGAGAAAATCAATACATGTCAGGATAAAGACACAAAGGACTTCCATGGTATTCGGTAACATTCCATTTATCAAGTTAGTGGGCCAATATATAGGAATTATTTTTATTGTCTTTATTCTATGTTTCATATATATTTTCTTTACTATGCATGAAATAGTTCACAATTTAAGGAAAATAAGTACTATTAAAAAGAAAATCATTTAAACATAAGCTATTATAGCTCTATGTTCTTAAGTAGATAATATATATCTGAAAATGGCTGGATTTCATCTGTACCCCGTTACCACCTTTATGAGAAAATACAAATGACAAAGCAAATTTATTCTTATTTTCCTAAGGAGATAATTTTTTTTTCAATAGATGAGTCTGGAATAATCGAAACCTACTGAACCTAATCCTTAAATATGAACTTTGAAGAAATAAGACTTTTAACACTTCATCCAAAGACTATCAATGACTCAGCCCGTGTCATCAATACCTAAGTAAGAGATACAAACTCTACTGCCCTTTCTTTCACATTTTCTCTCTTCATTTCTAGATTTCTTCTATACCTTGGACAAGTCAGTTGTTCTCTCATGACCAAACAACTTTGCTTTGATCTCTTCTACTTTTCTCCTGTCATCTTCATTTAATTCTGAAATGGAGTAGCCACATTCACGAGCCAGATTAAATTTCAGATTCCAGGCTGAAAAGAAAACATAAAAACACTTGAGATAATGCAATGCAAAAATGATAATTTTCAAGTGATTTTAAGAGCACAGAAAACCATCAATATATCCAGCTAAATGCTACAATACTTAACAAAAAGTATGTGTTCTCAATTATATGACAAACTATTATAAGTTCTTAAGAGCAATCATTTCACTAAAAACGGATTTTTAAAAACCCCATTCTACAGGTATTTCTTCAAAGGGACCACTTTAACTATGATTTTCAATTATTTTTATCATAATCTTCCTTCCAATCAGGATCGTCCCTTTGCCTCCCCTATCAGGTCCTGTTACAGTTACTATTGCTTCCATGAGAGCTGATATTTAACAATAATCAATAAAACTTGGAGTTTTCTGGAGTCAGAATATGCATAAGTGATAAAAGGAATAGCAAAGATAGTTTATCTCAAGGGAAAACTTATAAACAAATCAGGGAGGCCTGAACTGTTTATTATAAGTTGCTCTCTATATACCCCATTTTGTCTTAAAATTTTTTTTCTTCAATGGCATTCTACTATTAGAGATTAATGGGATTAGTAAACATCCTCTTTCAAAGCTCTAACACAAGTTTTAGTGTGAAATACTTTTTCTATATATAGTTTTATAGTATATATATATTGTATATATAGTATATACATATAGTATATTAATATATACTGTATACATATATACTGTATATATACGGATATATACAGTATATATATACAGTATATATAGTACATATATATACTATATATACAGTTTTATGACACAGTGTGATTCAGAGCAGGGCAAATTGTTTTCATTTTTTTTTTCTGCCTCCGAAATAGAATACTATAATAGAATTAAGGAAACAGAAGAACTTTAGAAATCTGAAAACCCAAGCTATCTCCTTACTCTCCTTCAGGCTTTAGAACCTACCTAAGACCCTAAACTCAAACTAGCACTATTAATACTGTGACTTAGTTACATTATTGGTTAAATGGACTTACTCTGGATTATGGTGGAAAATGTAATCATCCTAACAGTCCTACAAGAAAATAAATTCAGACTCCAAACACTTAACTTTAAATAAAGTATAACATTTATAAGCTTGACCTACCTTTGTAACAAATTATCAGTTCCTACCTCGTGCTCGTACTCGACATTCCTCTTCCTCTGCATTTCTGAGTATCTGTTTAGCACGATTCAGTGACGATTCACATTTCAGAAGGTTTCTGACATGTGCAGCCAGGGAATCTACACTGCTACCACCAGCATCATCACTCTCCAACACACCTTCTTCTTCTCTACTATCTGTCAAGCTTGTCTTGGGTGAAGCATATGGAAAGAAGTTTAGAAGAACATCAGAAACTGACTCCAATGAATTACTGTCCCACGAGCAGGAACTGGCATCACTACTTGAGTCACTTTTAATGATAGTCATCATAGGTATAACAATTTTATTCCCAATGGTTCCACTATACCCTTCAGGCTCAGATCTCATTACAGATTTGGCTGCTCTATATTGCTGAAGGGTTTCATCTACTGTCACTCTGGCTTTGCCTTCTGCTTCCCGTAGAGGACTTCTAACTGTAGTTGAACTAATAAACTCCCAATTCTCAATGCCTCTCTGGCATTTCAGATTTGTCTGTGTGCTACTATCCTTCTGTATGTACTTGCTGCTTGGGCTTTCCTCTGTAAATGGCTGTTTCTGAGGCAAATCACCATTAGATTCATCAGCTGTGAAGGGTTCTTTGAAGCAAACCACCTTCTTAGATTGTATAAATGAAATATCGCTAACATCTCTGAAAGGGACAAGGGGAGCAGGAAAATTGCATCGTTTCAGTGCTATATTTTCTGCCTCCATTAAAAGGGTCCGAATCTCTCTAAGAGTTTTGGAACCACTGCTTGTATCTTTAATTTCCTCAGACCCAACATCTTCAAAACCTGAAGATTCTGGTTTACTTATTACAACTCTACCATCAGTCTGAGAACTAAAAGGCATATTGTTTGAGTTAACACTGGAGTTTGAAGAATCCAAATTATCTATTAGCATTTGAACATGGTCTGAAACAAGTTTCTGCTTCTCACTATGTGAATAAGTACCAGGGGTAACTGTTGATAATCCACTAATCTGATCAACTTGCCCAACACCCCTTGAGAACATCAGAGCATCTTGCGTTATATGTTTATCTCGAAAATTCTGTTGATAGAATATACTTGGTTTCTCTGTGTGTGAACAGGAACTAGGAGGAACTGTTGGTAACAGACTTTTCTGGTCAGCTGGTACAGGAATTGCTGAAACCTTCACTGCATCTTCAGCTAGATGTTTGTCTGGCAATTCCTGTGGGTAGAAAATATTAGATTTCTCTCTGTGGGAATAGGAACTAGAAAGAGGTATTGGTACCCCAGAGTTCACATCAGTTGGTTCAGAGACAGGTGAAATTTTCAAAATATCCTCACTATGATGTCTATCTGGTAGCTCCTGTTGAAAGAAAATACTGGGCTTTACTCTCTGAGAATAGGAATTATGAAAATCTGTCAGTAATGGAGTCGTCTGGTTATCTGGTCCAACCACAGTTGAAATTTTGGGCTTTTCTCTTTGTGAGTAGGAACTAAGCGGAGCTGTTAGTAACTCAGTGTTCTGGTCATCTGGTAAAATCACAGGCGAAAGCTTGAGTTTCTCTTTATGTGAGTAAGAGCTAGAAGGTCCTGTTGGTATCTCAGTCTTCTGATCAGCAAGTACAGGAAGAGCAAAAATGTTTAAAGCTTCTTCAGTAACAGTTGGCAACTTCTGCTGGTAAAAAATATTGTCCTTCTCTCTATATGAGTAGGAACTAGAGGGAATTTTATGTATCCCAGTCTTCTGGTCACCTGGTCCAGAAACATTTGAAACTTTCAGAGTTTCTTCAGTAATACCTGGCGACTCCATCTGATAAGAAAAGATGGGGCTCTCTCTATGTGAACAGGAGGCAGAGGACCCAAATTGTATCCCAGTCTTCTGGTCAGCAGACCCAGGAGCCCCTAAAACTTTTAAAGTATCTTCATTTGTATCTGACAACTCCTGCTGGTAAGAAATGACTGGCTTCTCTCTATATGAGTAAGGAGTAGAGGTTACTACTGGTATTCCAGTCTTCTGGTCACCTAGTCCAGGAACCCTGAAAACACTTAAAGCCGCTTGAGTAAGATCTGGAAACTCTTGTTGATAAATGATGGGCTTCTCTCTATGTGAGTAAGAAGCCGAGGTAACTGGTGGTTTTCTGGTCTTCTGATCACCTGGTCCAGAAACAGCTGAAATTTTCAGAGCTTCTACAGCCAGCTGATTGTCTGACAAGGGTTGCTGGTACAAAATACTGGGCTTCTCTCTATGAGAGTAAGAAACAGAAGGTACTGTTGGTGTCCCAGTCTCCTGGTCAGCTGGTCCAAGAGAATCTGAAACACTTAGAGCCTCTTCAGTGAGAGGTCTATCCGATAAGGCCTGCTGATAGAAAATAATGGGCTTCCCCCCAAGTGAGTAGGAACTTGAAGGTACCGTTGGTATCCTAGTCCTCTGATCACTTGTTCCAGAAACAGCTGAAACTTTCAGAGTCTCTTCAGTTAGATGACTGCCTGATAACTCCTGCTGGTAAAAAATATTAGACTCCTCTCTGTGTGAGTAGGAATTAGGAGGCTCTGGTGTCAACCCAGTCTTCTGGTCAGTTGGTCCAAGAACAGCTGAAGCTTTCAGAGCCTCCTGAGGTACCTGGCCATCTGTCAAGCCCTGTGGGTAGAAAATGATGGGCTTCTCTCTAGGTGAGTAGGAATTAGAAGGTTCTGATGGCAACCCAATCTTCTGGTCAGCTGGTCCAGGAATAGCTGAAACTTTCAGAGCCTCCTGAGGCACCCAACTATCTGTCAAGCCTTGTGAGCAGAAAATAATGGGCTTCTCTCTGTAAGAGTGGGAATTGGAAGGTTCTGATGGCAACCCAGTCTTCCGGTCAGCTGGTCCAAGAACAGCTGAAACTTTCAGAGCCTCCTGAGGTACCTGGTCATCTGTCAAGCCCTCTGGGTAGAAAATAATGGGCTTCTCCCTATATGAGTAGGAACTAGAAGGTTCTGATGGCAACCCAGTCTTCTGGTCAGCTGGTCTAGGAATAGCTAAAACTTTCAAAGCCTCCTGAGATACCTGACTGTCTGTCAAGCCCTCTGGGTAGAAAATAATGGGCTTCTCCCTATATGAGTAGGAACTGGAAGGTTCTGATGGCAACTCAGTCTTCTGGTCAGCTGGTCCAGGAATAGCTGAAACTTTCAGAGTTTCCTGAGATACCTGATTGTCCATCAAGCCCTGAGGGTAGAAAATAATGGGTTTCTCCCTGTATGAGTAGGAACTAGAAGGTTCTGATGGCAACCCAATCTTCTGGTCAGCTGGTCCAAGAATTGCTGAAACTTTCAGAGCCTCCTGAGATACGTGACTGTCTGTCAAGCCCTCTGGGTAGAAAATAATGGGCTTCTCTCTAGGTGAGTATGAACCAGAAGGTTCTGATGGCAACTCAGTCTTCTGGTCAGCTGGTCCAGGAACAGCTGAAACCTTCAGAGCCTCCTGAGGTACCTGGCCATCTGTCAAGCCCTGTGGGTAGAAAATAATGGGCTTCTCCCTAGATGAGTAGGAACTGGAAGGTTCTGATGGCAACCCAGTCTTCTGGTCAGCTGATCCAGGAATAGATAAAATTTTCAGAGCCTCCTGAGGTACCTGGCTGTCTGTCAAGCCCTGCGGGTAGAAAATGATGGGCTTCTCTCTAGGTGAGTATGAACCAGAAGGTTCTGATGGCAACTCAGTCTTCTGGTCAGCTGGTCCAGGAACAGCTGAAACTTTCAGAGCCTCCTGAGGTACCTGGCCATCTGTCAAGCCCTGTGGGTAGAAAATAATGGGCTTCTCCCTAGATGAGTAGGAACTGGAAGGTTCTGATGGCAACCCAGTCTTCTGGTCAGCTGATCCAGGAATAGATAAAATTTTCAGAGCCTCCTGAGGTACCTGGCTGTCTGTCAAGCCCTGCGGGTAGAAAATGATGGGCTTCTCTCTAGGTGAGTATGAACCAGAAGGTTCTGATGGCAACTCAGTCTTCTGGTCAGCTGGTCCAGGAACAGCTGAAATTTTCAGAGCCTCTTCAAGTAACTGACTGCCTGGCAAGGCCTGAGGGGAAAAAATAATGGGATTCTCTCTAGGTGAGTAGGAACTAGAAGGTTCTGTTGTCAACCCAGTCTTCTGGTCAGTTGGTCCAGGAACAGCTGAAACTTTCAAAACCTCCTGAGGTACTTGACCGTCTGTCAAGTCCTGTGGGTATAAAGTAATAGGCTTCTCTCTAGGTGAGTAAGAACTAGAAGGTTCTGATGGCAACTCAGCCTTCTGGTCAGCTGGTCCAGGAACAGCTGAACTTTTCAGAGCCTCTTCAAGTAACTGACTGCCTGGCAAGGCCTGAGGGGTAAAAATGGGCTTCTCTCTAGGTGAGTAGGAACTAGAAGGTTCTGTTGTCAACCCAGTCTTCTGGTCAGTTGGTCCAGGAACAACTGAAACTTTCAGAGCCTCCTGAGGTACATGGCCGTCTGTCAAGTCCTGTGGGTATAAAGTAATAGGCTTTTCTCTAGGTAAGTAGGAACTAGAAGGTTCTGATGGCAACCCAATCTTCTGGTCAGCTGATCCAGGAATAGCTGAAATTTTTAGAGCTTCTTCAAGTAACTGACTGCCTGGCAAGGCCTGAGGGGAAAAAATGGGCTTCTCCCTAGGTGAGTAAGAAGTAGAGGATACTGTTGATATTCCAGTCTTCCAGTCAGCTGATCCAGATATGGCTGAAGCTTTCAGAGCCTCTTCAGTGAGATGAGTATCTGTCAAGCCCTGTGGGTAGAAAATAATGGGTTTCTCTCTATGTGAGGAGGAAGTAGAGGGAACTGCTGGTATTTCAGTCTTTTGGTCAGCGGGTTCAGAAACAGCTGTAACTTTTAGAACTTCATCAGGTAGATGACTATCTGGCAAGCCCTGTGGGTAGAAAAGAAAGGGCTTTTCTATATCCGAGTAAGAAGTAGAAGTCACTGTTGATATCTCGGTCTTCTGGTCAGTAGGTTCAGGAACAGGTGAAACTTTCTGAGCCTGTTCAGTTAGGGAACTTTCCGGCAACTCCTGTTGGTAGAAAATATGTGAGTAGACATTAGAAGCTTCTGACAGTAACCCACTAGTTTTTTCAGCTGGTCCAGAAGCAACTGAAACTTTCAGAGCCTCTTCAGATAGATGACTGCTTGGTAAGACCTTGTGGTAGAAAATACCAGGCTTCTCTCTATATGAGAAAGAACTAGAGAGTACAGTTGGTATCCCAGTCTTCTGGTCACCTGGTCTAGGAGCAGATGAAGCTTTCAGAGCCTCTTTAGTTGGAGAACTATCTGGTAATGCCTGCTGATGGAAAATATTGGACTTCTCACCAAGCGAGTAGGGCCTAGAGGGCACTACTGGTATCCCAGTATCCTGGTCAGCTGGTCCAGGAACAACTGGAACTTTCTGAGCCTGTTCAGTTAGATGACTATCAAGCAACTCTTGTTTGTAGAAAACACTGGACTTCTCTCTATGTGAGGAGGAAGTAGAGGTTACTGTTGGTATCCCAGTCTTCTGGTCAGTGGACCCAGGAGCAGAAAATTTCAGAGCCTGTTCGGTTAGATGACTTTCTGGCAATGTCTGTTGATAGAAAATATGGGACCTCTCTCTGTGTGAGTAAGAAGTAGAGGATACTGCAGGTATCCTAGTCTTCTGGTCAGGTGGTTCAGGAAGAGCCCCAATTTTCTGAGTCTGTTCAATTAAATGACTATCTGGCAAGACCTTTTGGTGAAAGATACTGGACTTCTCTCCAAGTGGGTAGGAACGTGAAGATAATGTAGGTATCCCAGTGTTTTGATCAGCTGGTCCAGGAACAAATGAAACTTTCAGAACCTGTTTAGTTAGATGACCATCTGACAACTGTTGCTGGGATAAAATAACGTGATCCTCTCTTCGTGAATAGGAAGTAGAAGGTACTATTGTTTTCTCATCCCCCTGGTCAGCAGATACAGGAACAGCTGAAATTTTCAGAGTCTCTTCAGTTAGAGGATTGTCTGGCAAGGCCTGAGGGTGGAAAATACTATGCTTCTCTCCACGTGAGTAGGAACTTGGAAGGACAGTAGGTATGCCACTCTTCTGGACAGCAGAACCAGGAAGAGATGAAACTTTTAGAGCCTCTTCAGTTAGATGACTGGCTGGTGGGGCCTGCTGGTAGAAGATATTATGCTTCTCTCCACGTGAGTAGGAGCTTGGAAGGACTGTAGGTATGCTAGTCTTTTGGCCAGTAGCATGAGAAACGCCCAAAACTTTTGGAGCCTCCTCAGTTAGACGACTGTCTGGCAAGGCCTGAGGGTGGAAAATAACATGCTTCTCTCCACATAAGTAGGAACTTGGAAGGACTGTAGCTATGCCAGTCTTCTGGTCAGCAGAACTAGGGACAGATGAAAATTTTAGAGTCTCTTCAGTTAGACGACTGACTGGTAAGGCCTGCTGGTAGAAGATATCATGCTTCTCTCCACGTGAGTAGGAGCTTGGAAGGACTGTCGGAATGCCACTCTTCTGGAGAGCAGGACCAGGAACAGCCGACACTTTTAGAGTCTCTTCAGTGAGATGATTGTCTGGTGAGGCCTGCTGGTAGAAGATATTATGCTTCTCTCCACGTGAATAGGAGCTTGGAAGGACAGTAGGTATGCCACTCTTCTGGATAGCAGAACCAGGAACAGCCAAAATTTTTAGAGCCTCTTCAGTTAGATGACTATCTGGCAAGGCCTGAGCGTAGAAAATATTGGGCTTCCCTCTTTGTGAGTAGTAACTACAGGGCACTGTTGATATCCCAGTCTTCTGGTCAGCTAATTCACTAATAGCTGAAACTTTTAGAGTCTCTTCACTTATCTTACTATCTACCGATGCCTGCTGGTTGAGTCTATCAGTATGCTGACCAACAGTATTCTCTTGAGGAGACCTTAAAGTCAACTGAGGAAAGTCCTCAGGGAACAAGAACAAATGAGACCCAATATCTGAATCTCCAGCAGTAGCAGTGATGTCTGGTTTCAAGCTGGACTGGGTAACTTCAGCTATGCCTCCTTTAGAAGTATCTCCTAAAAAAAGAGATTTATTAATACTAATATGTTTTTTAATTAAGAAATATTTATTTTATGGATAAAAGAAATAAAGCAAGCTTTCCTTCCTTTGACCTTTATACTTTCTAATCCACTGAGCCACCCAGGCACCCCATATAGAGGACCTTTACACTTCTAGTAAGGAATCCTAAGAAAACAGTCATCAAAGGAGACAAATATTTACAAAGATATTAATTACAAAGCCATTTACAACAGCAAACTAAAGCAAACATAATTTAAATATTCAACAATAGAGTAATGTTTTAAAAATAGCAGCATATCCATTTGATATGATAGGTGGATCTTTATTTAAATTTGGATTTTTAAAGAATTTTAACATCATGGGAAAATGAGATCCAGTCTGGGCTTTAATTTCACCCTAGTTATAACCTAATAAGTTAGCCTGTTATTGTGTCATGTACGCCATTAAAAGACATGCGACTCCTCAATCAGAGACAAAATACTTTATTCCATGGCATAGCAAAGGATTTTCAACTTATTTTCATGGGTTCCCCTATCCCTTGAGTCTTACAAGGGCAATGCAATATGGTCCAGACGGATGCTATGCATGCAGTGGGTTTTAAATGATTCTTCTAATAAATGCACCCTGAGAAAGTTACATAATTTTTAACATTTCATATATGAAACTATAAAGTGTCTAAAGATTACACTAAGCATTCTGAACTTAATTCTAAATGGCATGGGGAGTTGATAAATTTGATCAGACCTATACTGCAGAAATATAGATTCAAGATGAATGGAAACAGAGTGCAAAAGTGTAAGTAGTAATATCCAACAGAACTTTCTGCAACAACAGAAATTTCTGTATTTGTACTGTCTAATCCAGTACTTCTAATTCTAAATGGCAGTGGGAAGTAAATGACTGCAATAGAAATGACAAGATTTGACAAGATATGCATTCATCCATTTGTTCATTCAAAAAACAATTAATGTTTACTATGTGCCAGTCACAGTTCTAGATATAGGAAATAGGGCAATAAACAAAGTTTACACTCTAATTCTGCCTTACAAAGCTTATATTCTAATAGTAGGATGCATACAAAAAATAAATTGATAAGACATATAGGATGTTAGATGATAACAAAATGGTTGATATATACAAGTATTATCTATACAGATCTTCCTCAACTTACAGTGGGGTTCCATCCCGATAAGCCCATTATAAGATTCTGAAAACATAGTAAGCCAAAAATACATACAATACTCTCACATACCAAACATCACAGCTTAGCCTTGCCTAACTTAAACATGCTCAGAACATTTACACTGGCTGAAAATTGGGCAAAATTACCCAAACAAAAACTATTCCATAATAAAGTGTTGAATATCTTGTTATTGAATACTATACTACAAGTGAAAAACAGACTGGTTGTATGGGTAGAGAATGGTTCTAAGTGTATCAGGTTTTTTTTTTTTTTTTAAAGATTTTATTTATTTATTTGACAGAGAGAGCGAGATTACAAGCAGGCAGAGAGAGAGGAGGAAGCAGGCTCCCCACCGAGCAGAGAGCCCAACACAGGGCTTGATCCCAGGACCCTGAGATCATGACCTGAGCCGAAGGCAGAGGCTTTAACCCACTGAGCCACCCAGGCACCCCAGTGTATCAGGTTTTTACCGTTACGATCATGTGGCTGACTGGAGCTGTGGCTCATGGCTGCTGCCCAACAAAAGAATATCATACCACATACGGCTAGCCTAAGAAAATAGCAAAATTCACAAACTGGAGTATGGTTTCTACTGAACGCATATGATAAAGATGAAAATCCTAGTCAAATCATCCTAAGTGTGGGACCATTTGCACTTTACATATAAAAAATTACATATAAAGAAATTTCAAAGATGAAGATATAAGATTGCTTCTCAATACGGAAATCTTATTAACTTGCAGATTCTGATTCAATAGGTCTAGGGTGGGATCTGAAATTCTGCATTTCTAACAAAATCTCTAGTGATGTCCCATTTGGTCCTCAAACCACATTCTGATTGATAAAGAAATATGACTTCTTCAGAGTTCTACAGTAAATGACAAAAACAGGTATTTTAACCTTTCAGTTCTAACTCCAAATTCTGAACTCTTTTCACTAAATTACTAGTGACTGCTATTCTAAACCCAATGATGAGCTTCAAAAAAGCAACTAAATATAGAATTAAATGGGTTGAGGAGTGAATTATAAGGTAAGGAAGTACATTATCAAGTATTAACTCTTCAGGAAAACTAAGGGGGAAGGGATGAAGGTAATCTGCACAGTAACTTGAAGAGGACAACTTTGAAGTGAACAACAAATGGCTCACAGAGGAAATCAAAAGAGAAATCAAAAAATACTTTGAAATAAATGAAAATAGAAATTATGGTGTGCAATTATAGCAGTTCTAAAAGGGAAGTTCATAGTGATAAATGCCTACATCAAGAAATAAGAAGATCTCAAATAAACAACCTAACTTTACATCTTAAAGAACCAGAAAAGGAACAAACAAAGCCCAAAGCCAGTAGAAGAAAACATAAACCAGAACAAAAATAAATGAAGTAGAGACTAAGAAGATAATAGAAAAGTAAAAAAATCAATGAAACAAAGATCTGGTTCTTTTAAAAGATAAACAACAATCCCATTTACAATTACATAAAAAAAACCCTAAGAAATTTAACAAGGGAGTGAAAGATCTGTACAAGACGTTGATGAAAGAAGTAGAAAAAGACTCAAATAAATGGAAAGATAATCTACACATCTGAGAAGCTCAATGAACTCAGTGTAGGATAAACACAGAGATCCACACAAATACATCATAATCAAAATGTTGAAAGACTGAATATCTTGAAAGCAGCAGGAGAAAGCAAATCACATAAAAGGGAATGCTAATAAGATTAATAGTTGACTTCTCATCAGAAACAGTAAAAGCCAGAAAACTATGGGAAGATATATTCAGAGTGCTAAAACAAGAAAGATTATCAACCAAACATTCTAAACTCAAAAGGATAAAATAAAAACATTCCAAGTATATAAAAACTGAGAAAATCTGTTGGTAGCAGAACCATCATACAAGAAATACTAAACGAATTCTTCAGCCTGAAAGCAAGTGACCCCAGACAGTAATTTGAATTTACAAAACAAACAGTGCTAGTAAAGATAATTATGTAGGTAATTACAAAAAGACAGCATATTTGCATAATTATTTCCTTTTCTTTTCTTAACTGATTGTAAAAGCAATTTTACACAAAGCAATATGTATTTAACTATATTAGTGGAGCTATCACATATAGAAATGTAACATATTTGGCAATTAACATCAAAAGGAGGCAAAGGGGAGCAAAGCTGGAGTGGAGTAAGGAAAACACTGGACGGTAACAAATCCACAGGAACAAATAAAGAGAATAAAAAATGGTAAATTAGAAGATTAACATAATTAAATACTTGCTCTCCTTACTTCTCTCATCTTCTTAAAAATACAAAACATTATAAAAGTATAATAATGTAACAATAATAATGTATTCTTGTGTGTTTGTAACACATATAGGTATAATATGTATAGCAGTAACAGCACACACAAGAGAGAATAGAGCTATATAGGAGTACTGTCTCTGTATCACACTGCAATTAAGTTAGTATAAAGCAGGTATATATTCTAATAAGATAAATTTTGTAAGCCCTAGAGCAACCACTAGGATATAACTTTAAAAATTAACTAGAAAATAATTAAAGAAATTAAAATGTGACACTAGAAAAAAATCACTAAGTCCAATAAAAAGCAGGGAGGAACATAACAAAAAACATGAAACATGTAAAACGAAAAGTAAACCCAGCAAATATATATCCAAACTTAATCAATAATGACATTGAACATGAATTGATTGAACAATCACATTAATAGCCAAAGACTGTTAGTCTGGATTTAAAAAAAAAAAACCCACAAGATCTGACTATAAGCTGTTTATAAGAGATACACTTTAGATTCAAAAAAACAAACAGGTTGAAAGTAAAGGGATAAAAAACATGCCATACAAGCAGCAAGCATAAGAACTGAAGTGACTATACTGATGTAAAGAGAAAATAGACCTTAAAACAAAAAATGTTCCTAGAATTAAAGGAGACCATTTATAACAACAAAAAAGGTCAATTCATCAGGAATATATAACAATTATAAACATAAATGCACTTAATATCATGGTCTCAAAAGATATGAAGAAAATATGACAGAAAAAAGGATAAAACAGACGAACAATTACAGTTGAAGATTTCAAGAGCTTACTTTCAAAAATAGAGAAAACTAGGCAGAAGATCAACAAGGATACAGAAGACCTGAACACTATAAACCCACTAGAACTAAGAGACACGTATAGAACACAACACCTAACAACAGCAGAATATATTCTTCTCAAGTGTAAACCATACATTCTACAGAATAAACTATACACTAGGACATAAGAGCAAGCCTCAATAAAATTTAAATGAACTACAATCATACAAAGTAGGTGTTCTCCAGCAAAAATAGAATCAAATGAGGTGTTAATAACAAAAGGAAAGTCAAAAATATGTGGAAATTAAACAAGACATACCCAAATAATGGGGTCAATGAAAACAAGTTGCAATGGAAACTTAAAAATATTTTAGATGAATTAAAACAAAAACACAACAAACCAAAATTCTGAGCATGCCACTAACGTAGCGCTTAGAAATTTATCAATGTAAACACCTATATCAAAAATAAAGTCTCGGGGTGCCTGGGTGCTCAGTTGGTTAAGCATCTGCCTTCAGCTCAGGTCATGATCTCAGGGTTCTGGGATCGATCCCCACATCAGGCTCCCTGCTCAGCAGGTAGTCTGCTTCTCTCTCTTCCTTTGCCCCTCTCCATCGCTCATGTGCTCACTCTCTCTCTCAAATAAATAGATGAAAAATCTTTACAAAAAAAGTTTCATATCAATAACCTATTCTTTCACCTCAAGGAACAGTAAAAAGCACAAATTAAAACTGAAGTGTGAAAGGAAGGAAAAAACAAAGACTAAAATGGGAATAAAACAGAAATTTAAACATAGAGAAAAAGAGATCAGAAAAAGTAGGGAAACCAAAGTTTATTTCTTTGAAAAGATTAACATTATTGACAAAATTTAGCTAGACTCACCAAAAAGAGAGACAGAAAATTCAAAATATCAAAATCAGGAATGAAAGAAGGGGTATTACTACCAATCTTCCAAAATAAAAAGGTTTATATGGGAATACCATGAACAGTTATATCCCAACAAATTAGATAACTTAGGTGGAATGGACAAATTCCACAAAGGACATAAATTATGAAAACTGATTCATGAAAAATATTAAATATGAATAGCTTACAGCAAGTAGAGAGATGAAATTAGTAATTTTAAAACTTCTACAAAGAGGCAGGCAGCTTTCACCCAATAAAAATACCAACCCTTTACAAACTCTTTCAAAAACTAGAAGACAACACATCTCATCTCAACTTGTGACAACAGCAAAACTAGAAGAGAGAATGCTTCTCACCTCAACTTGTAACATTAGCATTATCATTGCACCAAAGCCAATAATAACAAAAATCACAACAAACCTACATACCAATACCCACTATGAATATAAACATAAAAGTCCTCAAAAAATTACTGACAAAAAAAATCCAACAACATACAAAAAGGTTGTATGCCATAACCAAATGGCATATATAACCAAGACTGCAAGGTTGGTTATATGAAAATTAATTAATAATATACTATATCGGGGTGCCTGCATGGCTCAGTCAGTTAAGTGTCTGCCTTCAGCTCAGGTCATGATCCTGGGGTCCTAGGATTGAGTCCCACACCAAGCACCCTGGTCAGCAGGGAGTCTGCTTCTCCCTCTCTCTCTGCTCCTCTGCCCTGCTGTGCTCTCCCTCTCTCTCTCTCCCAATCTCTCAAATTTAAAATTTAAAAATAATAATAAAATAATACACTATATTATTAGAATATAGGACAAAAAAACCATATGATCATCATAAAGGAGGCAGAAAAAACATCTGACAAAATCTAACGTCCTTATATGGTAACATGATAAATACGCTCTAAAAACTACAAATAAAGGGGAACTTCCTCAGCCTGATAAAGATAGTCTACAAAATTCCCACAGCAATCAGTATACTTAATGATAAAAGACTTCATATCTTTCTACAAAGACCAGGAAAAGACAAAGATGTCTGTTCTTGCCACTTTTATGCAACACTGCACTGAAGGTTCTAATCAGGGGCAGTTGGGGAACTGAAATATATAAAACGCATCCATGTTGGAAAGAAAGAAGACTATATTTGAAGATGACATGGTTTTGTATATAAAAATTATAAGAAATCCACACAAAAATATATTAGAGATAATAAACAAGTAGTTCAGCAAGATTGCAGCTATACAGTTAACATACAAAATTCAACTGTATTTCCATACACTAGCAATAAATAATCCAAAAATGAAATTAAGAAAAGTTTCTTTTTCAAAAAAAAAGATTAAAATACTTAGAATTAAGTTAACAAAGGAGTGCAAGACTTACACACTGAAAACTACAAAATAATGTTGAAAGAAATGAAGAAAACCTAAATAATGGAAAGATGTCCCATATTTATATATCAAAGTATTTAATATAAAATGGCATTCTCTCAAAGGAAAGATAACCCACGTTCACAGATCTAAATATTTAATATTTACTGATTCCCTTCCACAGCTTTCCATCCACCACATCCACCCACTCAACAAATCTCTCAACCAAGGATCAACCTATAACTCATTTTCTGCAGTTTTGAGTTTTAGTAGAGAAAAACCAGAGATCCTATTAAGGTTGACAACATTACAAAATCATCTCCAACTTCAGCTGACTTCTCAGAACTACCTGCCAATTCTTTTGCTTGTTCTTGGTCAGCTGCAATTCCTATTCACTTTAACATAAATTCTGAGCCTGCACCAAGCTACTCCCCTCAAATCCCCCAACCCTCCTTTACCACTACCTCCCCTCAACAGATAATCTTGCTTTCTACCTCAGAATTGATCTCTGTTTTCTCTCTACAAACTTATTTGGATCCACCCTTCTCCTCTTGTGCTCCATTAATTTCTTTCTTCCCTTCAAGTCACAGAATGGAATACAGATACAATAAACTCACTCTAATATCAGACTCCTCCAAGTAATTCAGTTCTAAACATTGCCATAGAGAAGGCAATGAAAAATCAAATGATTCACCTAATAAAAGATCTGGGGATTTATAAATACACCTAATCCAAAGTTAACATTATTGCAAGAGTTCAAAAATAAAAAATTAGTTAGCCATAGCAACATACTTTTAACAAGCTAGTCATAAGAACACCTAGTATTTCCTTTTCTACATACCTGCTACATGTTTGAGAGACTTTTGCACAGTGTCAGGAGATACCCTCAACATCCTGAGATTTGAAGAGTAATACTCCAAGTCTATGGCTGGCTCATGAGGAATAAATGGAGGCAATGCAGATGAAAAAGTCTGATTAATGTCCATATTAGAACAACCTGCCTATAAAAAAGAGATAGAAAATTAAGAAAATGGGATTAATATTAGGCTTCACCTGATTTAAAAAAACTAATTTTTTATGAAAATAAATACAAGCAGTTATACCAGTTCCTTAAGCTCATATTCTCAACCCTCCTAAATTCATATACAAGTCATATCTTGTTTGGTCAATTCTAAGAAGGCTCTACAAATTACTCTGAGGGTCTGGAAGTCTGCCTATATAAAATATTAAAGATAGGATGCCTATCTAGTTTGTTCCATATAATAGTATGATCACTGAAGAATGTGAACTTTGGTATTACTCTTGACAAGCTCAAGGATTTTTTTTTTTAAAGGAGAGGTTATTTTGTAAAAAGGAAAGAGGAAAAAAGGAAAGAGAGAACAGGAATATTTTCAAAAAATCCACAAATGTTTAGAAAAAAATTAAAGTACCAAACAACTGAATATATGATCAAATGCCAAAAAACATAAGTTCTCAAATTTCTTTAAACAAGAATAGTGGGAAATACAAACTGACAGTGAAGTAAAGGTTAAATGCTAAAAAAGAAGTTCTCAAAGTTTCATCAGATCCCAGCAAGTACTAACTAGGAAAGAAATTAGAAACCAACATTGGTGATGTCAGTACATAAACATATATAACTTTTCACCAAATTCACATCATACTCTCACATAAAAATAATATACCACTTCTAGGTTTCTTTATTTTCCTAAAAATATTATTCCCTCTTTTTGATGCGCTCTCAGGAGAGTCTAAAAACGTATATAAGGATGAATTTTGTTCGATTCTCTTTTATCAAGGTTTTTTCATCATGTTGTAATGAGCAATCTTAGGAAGCTGGCAGGGTGTAAAAATAAATATTGTACTTCTACTACCCTGGTCTAGTTTTCTCTACACCAGTGGTTCTCAGTTGTGGGAGATTTTGCCCCCACCCATCTCTCCCTGACCAAGAAACATCTGGCAATGTCTGGAGACAATTTTTCACTGTTATAACTTTGGGCGTTGGGGGTGGTGTGTGTGTGGCTATTGGCATCTAGTGAGTAGAAGCCAGGGATGTTGCTCAGCATCCTAAAATGCACAGAAAAGCCTCCCACAACAAAGAATTATCATACGCAAAGAGACAACAGTACAGAGAAACCCTGCTGTAAACAAAGCACAAAGTTCTAAGTTTTCAATTATCCCACTCCTAAAGGAGACTTTTTTGAAGTACAGTTCATTAACATATGTATCACATATATGATAGAGACTTCATGTGTGTGTCCCCAGGCACATATGTGTATTTAATAGTTTTTCTCTAGAGATTTCAAATGTAGTTAGAAAAAAATTTCTATTCTAATCTTGACTTCAATATGATTTCATTAATATTACTATCATAAAAAAGAATGAAATCTGGCCATTTGCAACAACATGGACAGCTCTAGAAGGTATAATGCTATGTGAAATAAGTCAGTCAGAGAAAGACAAACACTATGTGATTTCACTTATGTGGAATTTAAGAAACAAAACAAATGAACAAAGAAAAAAAGAGACAAATAAAAAAAACCAGACTCTAGCTATAGAGAACAAACTGATAGTTGGGGGAGGGGGGAGAAGATGGGTGGAATAGGTGAAGGAAATTAAGAGTACACTTATCACAATAAGCACTGAGTAATATATAGAATTGTTAATGTATAGAATATTGTACACCTGAAACTAATATAACACTGTATGTTAACTATACTGGAATTAAAACTTAGTAAATAAATAAAATTTCATTATTATCAAAGTTTCGAAACATACAGATACTAGAGTAGGTGATGCAAAAGAAAATGTAGGGCACCTGGGTAACTCAGTCTGTTAAGTGTCTGCCTCTGGCTCAGGTCATGATCTTGGGGTCCTGGGACTGAACCCTGCATTGGGCTCCCTGCTCAACAGGGAGCCTGCTTTTCCCTCTCCCTCTTCATCTCCCTCCTGCTCATGCTCTCTCTCTCTCTCAAATAAATAAAATCTTAAGGAAAAAAAAAAGAAGATGGAGAATGAAAAAGATAAGAATTTATTTAAGAGATCAGCAGATCTTCATT
>LNAC01000297.1:1613735-1625271 GCA_002007465.1 Ailurus styani
TGTGTCAAATAAATAAATAAAATCTTAAAAAAAAGAAAAAACAAAAACAAACCAAGAAATGCAAGGATCCAGACAAATGAAGTCTTGTACAAAGGCTGACACAGAACTTTTTAACACCTCAAAGTTATTTTCTAGTGCACACACACACACATACACATGATAATAATGATATAAAAAGAGAGAGGGAGGGAATGTGTATATCCATAGGTATGTCACTCATTTGGAAAGGAGGCAGTTAGTTCCCTTTGGGGACACTAAGTAGTGCGTATATTAAACACCTCAGTATCCTTCCTGGGAAAACACTGGTTCTTACAATTTTCAAAATTCCTCTGAAGTCATATCTTTCAGGAGCTTCTAAACAGAAATATTTAAATATTCCAGGGTCTATTCTAATGCTTGTAAATTGAAGGGCAGAGTGAAAAAATGTACAATTGACTATCTCTACCAGTGAGTCTAATCTGAACACTGTCTAAAGGTTCTTGCTGCCACAACTGGGAAGTTAGCATGTGTCAAGATAAAAGGCCTGGGAGCTCCAAAGGAAGACCTTTTCCAAGACACCACAAAACTCACTAAATCTTATGGTCTATGAAACACGAATATTTCTTTTATGCCAACCTCTAACAAATTAATGGAGCATATTCTTGGGTATCAGATGAAGACCAGATTTTAAGTCACATGTTGGTATTAGAGGATATAAATGGGCCCTTTACTTTCATCCTCATTTTTCAACTAAAATATTCTTTCCCTACCCCATAAGAAATGTCAAACAGAGTAACTTACAGGCTCTTCAAAATCACTCTCTTCCTTTGATGGCAGCTCTAAGGCAGACTGCCAGTGCAGGGAGTTGTCACAAACCTTCAGATCATCAAGCACATTTTTAAAACCTGCTAGCTCAATGCACTCAACAGTCAAGTCACCTTGTTCACATACCTACTCATAAAATAAAAGAAAGAAAGAAAGGAAAACAAAAACAAGTAATAATATAATTTCCTGAAATAGTACTGGAAAAGACGATTCTCCCAACTATCATTTTATTGTGTCTCACCTCTCTTTGTAGATCAGCAGCTCTTGTACTCCCCACAATAGCATTTTCATCTAGGTCACAGCAATCAGTATCATCATCCAGAGTAGATGTGTCAGATTCAGCCTTTCCCTGCAGGCCCTCTACAAAATAGGAGTCGTTTTGCATAATTGTATGTATAGTAAAACAGGATTTGGCTCCCATAGGCCGAGGAATTTTACCTTGGCCTACATCAGCTTTCAGCAATGACTCTTGGCCAACTGTAATTAATGATGCATTACTGGTCATTGGTAAAGCACCTTGTGACTTAGCATCACATGTCACCAAGTTTGCTGAAAAGCTGCTTCCTACAGTTGCAGATGGACCCTCAATGATGTTACTAGAGTTTATATTCTTAACCAAAATATAGTTTGAGGAATCTGTAACTTCTTCAAATCTTCTTAAATCTTGTAAAACCAAAGAATCTGAAGTTGATACTTTCATTGGATAAAAAATGTTTGAAGATCCTACCTTCTCTGCAAGGTCAAGATCAGGAACAGACTTTATCTTCCCAATGGGAAGAAATGGTTCATTGTCTAGATCACAGTGAAATAAAGCTGACTGTGCTTTGCCAAGACCAAAAGCCTGGCTGTGAGATTTTTCACATAAAGAAGCAGATGACTTAAGCTCTGGAATAAGAGAAAGTGGCTTAATGAACATTTCCTGAGGAGCACTGGGGAGTGATTTTAAATCAAGATGCCAATACAGGGAGCTATCACCATTATGCAACAATGCTTTTGAAGGCACTAATTCAAACACTCCAGGAGTAGACTGATAAAGTGGATGACGAAGCTCATCAAAGAAAGAGTTTTCATCATTATAATTTAAAAGGGAAAGATGTGAATTTTTTGATTCACTTTCTTGGCTGTAATTTATTAAAGACTTCCTGATGTCAGTTGGGATTTCATTTACTGTACTCTTTTTCTTGGAAGGCTCAATAGAGGCAATAACTACCTCAAAGGCTACATTTTCAGAAGCATCAACACTTTTTCCACCAAAAGCAGAAGGTGCCCTTTGGTTTCTTTCCTCTTGTAAATACAGTTGTTCTGATGTCTCATCCAACTTGGATTTAATAGTCTTAAGAGGACCACCAGAAACCTCTATCTTAGAGGTACCATGTTGCCTAGAGTGTGTATGTATTTCTGAAACTTCTACAGAATTATCAGGAACTAAAACATTCTCAACAAATTGTATTTCTGAAAATCTGGGATGCATCTCTGAAAATACTAAAGTACTTCTATTCTCCTTTAGTTCAAAACCTTGAGATAATTCTTTCTCCAGACCTTCTTCATTTCTTTCATAACCCTCCAAAGAATCCATCACTTCTTTCACCTCATTCTCAGCTGGAGCCCTTAAACACTCTCAAAATAATGATTGTGAGCTGTCAAGGGAATGCCCCTTCCTCTTCTTTCCAACAGACAATGCAAGAAAGAATGTGACATTTTGTTATTAAAATGAGGAGCAACTGCATGTGGAAAAGAAACATTGTTCTTACTGATCACATATGTTTCTGGATGGTGTGAAGCTTTCTGTTTGCTCCATGGCATACATGAAAAAGGGGCATGAAAACTGTCACTTCCCTTAGGAATTTTATTTTTATCAATTGTGTCAGATGAATCTGAATAAGAATCATGATCCTTACTGGTTAAATAATTTTCTGACTGCTGTAAAGCTTTCTGTTTCCAATACTGCACATACGAACAAGAAGCATCAAAACTGTCACTTCCTTCAGGAGTCGTGTATTCATCACTTGTATAAGATGAGTTTGAAACAGAAACTTGACCTTTATCAGCTAAACTGGTTTCTGGCTCCTGAACTTCTTGTGTCTTCCGCGCCATATAGGAACAAAGAGCATCATAACTATTGAAGTCTTTGGGGGTTTTCAGTTCATCAACTGTATCAGACGAAGTAGTCTCTTCTTTAATCCCTTGTTCAAAAGGTAAAAAAGAACACTGACACTCAACAGCTGTACTAGCTATAAGCAAGTGCTGAGATACACTAATGCAACTGTTAACTAAGTCTGAAGCTACTTCTGAGGCTGCCTGGAATAAAGCTTCACTAACTTCCGACGGTCGAGAAAACCATTCAGTATCTTCAGACTTACCAGGAATTCCCCTGAAAATATACAATTAAAAATAAATAAATAAACATTAAAACATTAAAAACATTTTTTAAATACTAACATGAAAAATGCAAAACTGATATATCACTAAAATTAAGATTATTTGAAAAATGTGTTGAAAAACAAAGTTCTAGGGCGCCTGGGTGGCTCAGTGGGTTAAAGCCTCTGCCTTCAGCTCAGGTCATGATCTCAGGGTCCTGGGATCGAGGCCCGCACCGGGCTCCCTGCTCGGCGGGGAGCCTGCTTCCTCCTCTCTCTCTCTGTGCCTGCCTCTCAGCCTACTTGTGATCTCTCTCTCTCTCTGTCAAATAAATAAATAAATAAATAAAAGAAAAACCAAAGTTCTAATCTCAAATTCCCTTAAAGTGGTTAGTGACTGAACGTAAATTTTTTGTAAACAGAATATGAACTCCCATTCTATGACACTGATATTTTTTCAGCCTTCTCCTATAACAATATTACCAAAAAATAGGAGGTATTTTCATACTGCCAAAAAAGATTAAATTAAAAATTCAAACTTTACTATTTAAAATGTTTTTCAGCTACCATAATACTCACTTAACTTTCACTAATTCTTTCACTAGTCATTTACTGTGCTCCCGAAAACCCCTTAAGAAGTGATCTACTCTTAAAACACAGCAGTAACCTAATTATTAGTTGACTATTATACACAGAACACTTTTTCATAAAAGTAATTTTAAGGTAATAGATAGCAGAAGGGCAAAGGTGTTTACTCTGTAAACATCTACAGTTTTTTCTTAAACATTTTTATTTGAGTATAATTGACACACATTATTATACTACTTTCAGGTGTACAACACAAGTCATGGTAAGCACTGCAGAATGAATAGAATTGTCTAAACACTACGTTGTGCACCTGAAACTAACATTATATGTCAACTATACTTCAATAATAAAAATTTAAAAATAAAATAAACTATGCCTGAAATGCTAAAATACATTAAAAATTATTTTTAAATAAACTACAGTCGTCTGGCTCATTTTTACACATGTATTACTATACCAAATTAAGATGCATCAAGTCTTAACTTAGGGCCTTGTTACCTTCCAAGTGTGTGCTGAAAATACCTAACCCCCATTACAAAGTCTCACCTTAGCCTGGTCATTAATATTAGCAACAACTCAGAACAAGAAAGAGTAGAAAGTTTACATGCAAATAAAAAAATAAATCATCCTACCTCAGAGGTGCAAAATCTAGTTCACTTTGTTGAAATAAGGAATCAGACCCAAACTCTTGATCTTGTGTCAAACACGTCAGCAAAGGCAAATCGGGGGAAGCAAAGTTGTCCTGTATGACTGCAAAGTTTCAAGCACAAAAATGTTGGGAATGCTGAAAGTTAATTGCTTAGCTTACTCATGTAATACTTTAAAGAACCTAAATACGCAGCCATCTGGAAGTTTCTACAAGCATCAGAATGATAACAGCACTTAACGTACAAAATTTCAAAGATGACCCTGAAAGACAGGTATTATTATGCCCATCTTACAGCTGAGGAAACACGTTTATAAAATTTAAGAAATATTAATTTGTCCATATTCAAATAGCTTAAGTGTCAGAATGAGAACTGAACTTAAACACTCTTAATTTCTTAGCATGGGCTCTTAACATTTATGAGTGTTTCTTTCCATCTTAAAGTGTAGTCCATTGGTTCCCTAAGATATTCTCAGGAAGTACCCAGAGTCAAAATTATATTCAAAATAATATTAAGATGTCATTTGCCTTATTCTCTCTCATTCTCTCACAAGGGTATGGTAGAATTTTCCAGAAGCTACATCACCTAAGATTTAGCCACATATTGAATGCAAAAGCAGGTATCAAAATCTACCTCTCTTCTATTAGGTCAAACATTACAGAGATGTTTTTTCTTAAATAAAACAATGCTACCCTTTTAAATATTTTTGTTTTGGAAAATAGTTACTTTTCTTAAAAAAATATGTAATTTATGTTAATATGCAATGGAGTTATTTTTAATGAGTTAATAAATATTTTAGAAATTTATAAGTTTTAATTTCTAATATAGGCAATATCAACAACCCACATAAACAAAAGGTCCTTTAAGTCCTTGGTAATTTTAAAATATGTAAAGAAGTCCTGTGACCAAAAAGCTGGAGAACTGCTGATTTAAATGAAAAATAATTCTTGAGGATTCCTGAATGTTAACTTAAATAATTCTTATTATATGTGCCTTAATATGTACAAACTAAGTATAAGCTCCTTATTATAACATTTATATAACTAAAAAACAAAAACAAAATTTTAATAAAAATAAAACTATAAAACCATTAATATTCTAGATTAATTTAACTGAATAGGTGATGTTTTGTTAGAACTAAACACTCTTTCACTATGAATGTAATATCATTGCTGCACTACACTTTCTTGATTTCAGAATGCCTGTAATTCTGCATGGCACACCTTCCCTATCATAACTGTCATACCCTTGTTTTAATCTTTGGTCTGGCTGCTTCCCACCTAGACAGTCAACTCCACATCCACTTTATTCACAGCTATATCTGCAGTGCCTACAAAATACTTGCTACACTTAGTCATTCAAAATAGAATTATTTATTTACTGAATGAATTTATTAAAAATGAAGCAGAATAAGAATGATAACCTTGACTACCAAGGACTACTTGGTATGATTCCTCTTTGACTCTGGCTTACAGACTCAGTCTTAAACCTTCATAACAGAGAAGTCCTTCATCCCTCTAAGAACCATGAAGGTTTTTAACAAAGATCCCACATTTCCTCACATTTAGACAACGGCTGATGGCTTGGATCACTATTTTTTGAGATACCTAACTGTTCTGGCACCAGTCATCATCATGACATCTGCCACTGGTGAGACCAAAACACCCCCCAATGACTGTATACATGCGTAACAAAACAGCAATGATGAAACTTCCTCTAGTTATCAGATCCAGGGATCTGCTCTAACAATTAAAAATGTTCTACTTTATCTACAGTAAATGAGAAGCTGGAGTTCTAAAACCTTACCTAGAAAACATCTGAGAAGCCACACTACACAATCTTCTACCCGATGTTGAAATTCTATTAGAGAATTTTTGCTTGACATTTTGCGGTGATGTAAACCTCACTTTTTCTGTTGTTATATGGTCTTTGTACTATTAAATGGCTCTATTAGAAAAGTTCTTTCTTATATCAAATTGAAAACAGACTCCCTATAAGCTATGTATTCTCATTTTAACCTCTAGACTAGGAATCAGCAAACATCTTTTAAAAGACCAACTAATAAATTTTTCACACTTTGTTGGTCACATATGGTCTCTATCACATGTACTTTTTTTGTTTGTTTTTACAATCATTTAAAAATGCAAAAACTATTCTTAGCTCATAGCTGGTACAAAATCAGATCCATGCACTAGACCATTATAATACCGATCCCATGGTACTGTTATTTTTCTGTTTACTAGTCTTCCCAAGAGTGGAAGTAGCTTTCATCTATATATCCCTAGCATCAAACACACTATAAGCACTTAGATATATGAATGAACAAATGAAAGGTAAACTCCTTCCTCTTTAGCTTGACAGCCCCTCAACACCTGATCATAGCAAAGTCTTCTCTTTCATCTATTGTCATACTCATTTCCTCTCAAAAAGGAACTCTTGTGGTGTCAACATATTTCTTTAAAAAAAAAAAGACTTTATTCATTTATTTATTTTAAAGAGAGAAAGAGAGAAAGAACATGTGAGTGGGGACGTGCAGAGGGAGAGACAGAGAACCCCAAAGAGTCTCCAAGCTAAGCATGAAGCCTGATCCCAGGACCAGAGCCAAAACCAAGAGTCGGAAGCTCAACTGCCTGAGCCACCCAGGCGCCCTGCTGTCGACATCTTTCTTAAAATGCAAAACTAAAATGGACTTTGATGATCTACATTATAAACACATTGGTGCCAATATTCTGATTTGGATAGCCTTGGTTTATGTTTGAAAAAAACTTGTGGGGCACCTGGGAGGCTCAGTCAGTTAAGCGGCTGCCTTTGGCTCAGGTCATGATCCCAGGGTCCTGGGATCGAGCCCCACATCGGGCTCCCTGCTCAGCAGGCAGCCTGCTTCTCCCTCTCCCTGCCGCTCTGCCTACTTGTGCTCTCTATCTCTCTGTCAAATAAATAAATAAAATCTTAAAAAAAAGAAAAAGAAAAAAAAACTTGTTGAATGAGCTAACGCCTATTGGCACTCCTCTACAAAATTCTGACAAGATAACATTGTGGTTAAATCTCATTCCCCTGTCAAAGGCTAATTCTATACTTGACCTTAGCCAAAAGGCCTAGAAGCGATTTTCAGGGGAAGGGGGGGACAAACAAACAAACAAAAAAAAAAACCCTGAATAAAACAGAAAGAAGAACAAAATAATATTGCCTTAATTATCATTTAGACATAAAAAATTGATATCACCATACTGGTTAAGCATTCTTCTATATCCACACAATCCAAAGTAGTAACAGCACAATTCTATCTCCTACACTGATAATCTGAAAGGACTTAAAGTTTACCTTTTGTAAAGAGCTAATAAATCAGTTCCATATTAAGCAGAGGAAACCAGTAAGATCTACTTCAGACAAGTCATTTAACCTCTTTATCTCACTTTTGGGGTCTGAAAACTGAGAATAACATATGTCTTAACTGATTCTAAGAATCTAATGAAGCAAGCTTAAACACTTGTTTTGTTTTTTAAGGATCATGGAGGTTCCATTGCTGAGAGAAGTTGTCAAAGGATAATATATAGTTTACCTCAAGAAAAAAATCCACAAATTCAGGGCTGAGGAGGTATATCCACTAGAGAGGAAGTTATCACCTTTCTGCCTTCTGTGAGGAATAGGACATAATGAAGGGCAGGTGCACATTTAACATAACTAGACCAGCTGGTCAGTGTAGAAAGCCAGAAATAAGCTAATACCTTTGAGGATGGCTCTACAGAGTTCCTCAACTCATGAAAGGATTTAGGGGCGACTAGGTGGCTCTGCAGTTAAGCGTCTGACTCTCTTGGTTTCGGCTCAGCTCATGATCTCGCAGTGGAGAGATCGAGCCTCACGTCAGGCTCCACAATCACTGCAGAGTCTGCTTCAGATTCTCTCTCCCTCTCCCTCTGCTTCTCCCCACCCCCTGATCGCTTGCACGCTCTCTAAAATAATAAATAATCTAAAAGAAAGAAGGAAAGAAAAAGAAAGAGATTTAGATGCAAGACTTAAGTCCCCCAAAAGTATTTTAAAATATGAATTATTACTACTAGTTAAAAATAAAGAGGCATTACCTAGCAGCGGCGAACATAAGAGACCTCTCTTGGGTTCCTTTACTTGATTTTCTGGTTGGGTCAATATACCTTCCTCCACAGAGGCGAGGTCTGTCACTTCAGTCCCTTCCTCTCTCATATTAAACCTGGTCTGGGTTATATCCAAGGTGTAGGAAGACTCCATTTCTTGAGGAAGATAATGCCAAGATTCTGTTCTCTAAAACAATAATTTTGAAGGAAAATATGCTAAGTCATTAACGGAGTTACCGTATACATTAATATTTAGATTTAAATATCCATCCACTCATGTAGCATTTAGCTTCTATGTGATAACATTCTTATCACAGTGTTTTTGAAGAAAGTAAAACTGTTCTTTCTGAATGTTTTTCGCAGTATTAACTACATTTTAGACCTCTTCCCATCACTACCCATCTTTTAATGTTATATCACTAGCATTTCTGCTATTCTTTAACAGTTCTCTTCACTATAACAATATATTTGGTTCCATATGAAATCCTACAATTTGATTACACGACTGAGAAAAATTTTCCAAACCTAAAACTATAAGATGCTCTACACATGACCACTTTACTGAACTCTTAATTAGCAATACTGGTGTCTAGTGGACACTTGGCTCTTCTCATTATTTAAGTTTATCAGATCATCCGTGAATAATGATACAAAATGTTTACTCTTACGTTGGTGGCAAGATTCAGAGCAATGCTTCTCAAACTATCCAAGGGAAGAAACAATTTTTCCTACTTCCAATTCTAACATTTTATTAAAATACTAGTAAAAATTATTAAGTAATAAGTCAGTAAAAATAATAAACCAACTAATAAAAAGTAAAAATAACTAGAAAATTAAATTTAAGATATATAAGCCAAAAATATAAAACAGAAGGCCAAATGTCCAATTTTTAATTCTAAAAAACAAAAGATCTTCTCTCCCTCTATCCCTCCTCCTGTGCACTCTCTCTAATTCTAAAAAACAAAGTTACTGTCAAATTTATAAAAGTTTCTAACTACTTCTATATTCTTGTACTTATCTCTTGACAAACCTGTAACAACCAATTCATGGATATCATGATACCAATTCACAGACCACACACTAAGTAGCAATGTTGAATTAAAGACTATCTGAAACTAATGATATTCTATACGTTGGTTAGTTGAATTTAAATTTTAAAAAAAGACTAAAGGTAAACAATTTCATTGGCATTTTCCTTTTAAATTTGGTATTGGTTAATAAAGATATTCTTCCTATCATGCTATGAAAGTACACTTTTATTTTCATATTTAATTAATTTGATTAGGAATGAACTCTAAATATGATCAAACTATAATACAGTATCTTTTTTTCCCAATTAAGTCTGATAATGTATTGTAATAAATTTCTTTCTAGTGCAACATTTCTTACTTGGCAATGGTAGATCAGACTTTTAATCATATTTGCTAGCACACTCTTTAACATTTTCACTCATATATAGTCTTAAGATAGATCAGGATTTTCGAATGCCTTGCTTTGTTTTCCTAACCTTATTCCATAACTTTGTCCTATTTTTTTTAAGATTTTATTTATTTGAGACAGAGATAGATACAGAGAAAGAGAGAGAATGAGCACAAGCTGGGAGGGGGGCAGAAAGAAAGGGAGAAGCAGACTCCCCTCTGAGCATAAAGCCCAACTTGGGGGCTTGATCTCAAGACCCTGAGATCATAACCTGAGCCAAAGAGAGACAATTAACCGACTGAGTCACCCAGGCACCCAACCTATTGATTTTCATTGTTTGTAAACAGTCTATTACTGAACTTTTCTTTCTTAACCAATTCAAATGTCTTGAGAGAATATAAATTTTTTTATTCCCAAATAACCCAAAATCTATAAAAAGATGTATTATAATTTAGCAACACTTTCATTTTTGACGTTATTAGTTAAAATTACCATTACTTAAAATTCATTAATTACTTAAAATTCATTAACTGTTGTTTTAGTAAGTTTAAAAAAAAAAGATACACAACTATCCATTACCTACTATCACTTATATAAATATATGCAGAGAAAAAAAACAATTGGAGAGTGATAATATTCTAAAGTATTAACGCTACTCATCTACAGCTTGTGGGATTATGGAACAGCAGACTTTTGACATTCCAAAATATCTCAATCCCTGCTATGCTGGATAAATTAGTCCAACCCAGAACATCAAAATCACTGCTGGAGACATGTTTTTAATACTTGGAAATAAAAGATGATTAATTTTAAATTTTTTCTTTTGAGAGTATTCCATTCTGTAGAGCACAGTGAGTCAAAGAAGTGTTTAAAACCGGGGAATTCCAGTCATTGTGTGACTCTCACTACAGAAAGATCTCTAGTCTGCAACTCCTCTCTCAGTCTCCTTGAGCATGGTTTGAACCTGGTCCCATAGTTTACTCCAAAGAGACAGGTATCTATCTGTTGGCTCTCCTACCCATCCTCTGGCCTAGTTAGAGCACTCTACTCTAGCTCAACTTCAGGAATTCTTTAACCTCATTAAGACAATTATTTTATTACACTTACATTTTTCATAATTCCTTTCTTTCCTGTATTGCCCTCTTTACCACTCTGAGAGTTTACAGTCATCCTTATAACCACTGCCTTGCAAACATCTTTAACTTTCCTGCCCTTTTCTTCCATTATCCTATTACCCTGGTAAAAGCTCAGTTCTCTAGTGGAAACTTCTCCTTATTTGAATCTAAGCAGCAGCACATTGCTGAGTAAACAAACCCAAATGGTTTTCCCTTAAATTGATGACATTAGGGGCACCTGGGTGGCTCAGTCATTAAGTGTCAGCCTTAGGCTGGGGTCATGATCCCAAGGTCCTGGGATCGAGCTCCGAACTGGGCTCCCTCCTTAGCAGGGAGCCTGCTTTTCCCACTCAACACTCCCCCTGCTTGTGTTCCCTCTCTCCCTCTCTCTCTCTCTGTCAAATTAAAGATTTAAACAAAATCTTTTGGGCGCCTGGGTGGCTCAGTGGGTTAAAGCCTCTGCTTTCGGCTCAGGTCATGATCTCAGGGTCCTGGGATCGAGGCCCGCATCGGGCTCC
>LNAC01000297.1:1632867-1655287 GCA_002007465.1 Ailurus styani
AATAAAATCTTTAAAAAAAAAAAAAAAAAAAAAAAGATTATCCAGTTAGAACTCAACATACTTTCCAATAAACCATGGTAGTTCCTTAACCTCCTTTACCCCTAGAAGTAAAAGCAGCAAGCAGAAACAAGCAAGTTACTTATTTTAAAATCTTACTATTTGAGACACCTAAGAAATGAACCCTTAATAATAGGTACTAAAATCAACTCATGGTGGGGACAATGGGAACAAACAGGCTATTTTGTGAGATCAGGGGTTAGAGCAGGTCTCCCTCAACTGTGAAAGGCAGAATACAAGCTTGAGCAATACAGCTCAAGGCTGAAGCAATGCAAATGGAAAAGATCCAAGGCAATCAAACAAAAATGACCCAGGTCAAGTCACTGACTGATTCAGGGACCGATTCCTGAGATTTTCTCCAATATCCCTGGAAAATAAAAACCCAAAGCTTCAATGTAAGACCTCTTTTTAAAAAGAAGCCACAATGGGCAAAGTAAAGACAACCACAAAAACACCAGGTAGTGAAGGGTACACCAAAAGAGAAAACAACACAAAACAAAAAAACACTCCTGCTAAAAATGCAATTACAAACTATATTTTCAAAAAACTTTAAAATGAGTATCTCAGATCCTCAAAGATATAAACACCCAGTGTCCATAAGAGGAAAGAAGTTATGAAAGTATAACAGGCAGTTATAAGCCAAGAAAAGATGAATGCTTATAAAATGTTAATAACCACAAATGTGAAAGCCTCTGAAGGAAATCCAAGGCCATCAGATTTTTTCCAGATTTAAAACACTGTTACTACACTAAAAAAACATCTTTACAGAGAGAACTTATAACAATGTGTTTTTGGTCACAGAAAGGCCAGCTTATTTAAAATCTATTCAATAACTAAAGAGATTTCTAAGATATCAATTCTTCCAAGAGGTTTTTCTCTAAAGGTAAAGAACCAAGGCTCACACCCACCTTGCTTCTATGGCAATGTTTAAGGGACAAAGAATAAAAAATAAAGAAAACTATTTTACAAATGCCTTCTGGCTATCTGAAATCCCTAAATATGTAACAATACAGTCAATGTTCTGGCACAGTAAGTTTTCTTTGAGCCCTCTAGGAAAGAATGCCAACATAAATGTTTAAAATGGCTAGTCACTGCAGCTGAATAATGCTGGTTGTGGACCATGGGGTCTTGCCTTTGAAAAGAGTTGCTTCACAACAGCTTATAAAAAGAGAGTTAAATTCATGAGGATATTAGTAATGATACAATATTAAGAAACTAGCACTTTCAGAACTAACCCAATGTGTGAGAAAATGAACATTCCCCCCTCACTTTTATCAGTTTAAAGAAAACCTAAAACTTAAAATTAAATATTAAAAGAAAAGTTATTAAAAAATCCATTCCCCAGAATTTCCTATTTCTATTGCCTACCTGTTTAGACGTCATCAAGAAAACTAATACATTCCCATATGTCTGCTCAACTTTCCCACTATTGTCTCTGAATATAACCCAAATACTTGAAGGATTCTTAAGATGAATGCTTCAAAACTAAGCAGGTGTCATCAACTCTTCATCTGAGATTAAATGTTTTTGGCATAAATTAACAGTTTGAAAGAGCCCTTCTTTGAGTAGGTTTTTAATATTAAAGGTTAGTAGTCTTCTAAATACAGGCTGCCTATGAGATAAACACTTAAGATCTAAGGATACATATAGGCTGAAAGTAAAAGGATGGAAAAGGATACTCCATGCAAACAGTAACAAAAAGAGCAAAGGAGTAGCTATACCAAATTCAGATGAAACAGATTTTAAATCAAAAGATGTTATGAGACAAAGGACACTATAAAACCATAAAAGGGTCAAATCACCAAGAAGATATAACAATTACAAGTATTTATGCACCCAACCTTAGAGTTCTCAAATCAATGAAGCAAATTTTTAAAGACTTGGAGAAGAAATATACAGCAACACAGTATATTAAAGACTTCAATACCTCACTTTCAATAATGGGTAAAACCACCATATGGAAGAATAATAAGGAAATAGAGGAACAGAACAACACTATAGACTGACTGGACCTAACACATATAGACAGAAAACTCCACCTAAAAACAGCAGAATACACTTTTTTTTTTTAAGATTTTATTTATTTAGGGCACCTGGGTGGCTCAGTCGTTGGGCGCCTGCCTTTGGCTCAGGCTCAGGTCATGATCCCAGGGTTCTGGGATTGAGCCCTGCATCAGGCTTCCTGCTCTGCGGGAAGCACGCTTCTCTCTCTCCCACTCCCCCTGCTTGTGTTCCCTCTCTCACTATGTCTCTCTCTCTGTCAAATAAATAAATAAATAAATAAATAAATAAATAAATATTATTATAATAAAATTATTTATTTATTTATTTGACAGAGAGAGAGAGAGACAGCGAGAGAGGGACAGGGGGAGAGGGAGAAGCAGGCTTCCCAATGAGCAGGGAGCCCGAAGCAGGGCTCGATCCCAGGACCCTGGGATCATGACCCGAGCAGAAGGCAGACACTTAACGACTGAGCAACCCTGGCATCCCCAGAATATACATTTTTTCCAAGTACATATGGAGCATTCTTTAGGATAGAACATGTTAGGCCACAAAAGTCTTAACAAACTCAAGAAGACTGAAATACAGTGTCTTTTCCAATCACAATAGAAACTAAAAATAGAAACACAATAGAAACTAAAAATCAATGGCACAGAAAAAACTGGAAATTTCCACAAACATATGGAAATTAAACACTATACTTTTAAAAAACCAACAGATCAAACAATAAGTCACAAGGAAAAAAAAAACACAAAAGCTTTGACACAAATGAATATGAAGACACAAAATACCAGAAATTAGGGGGTGCAGCAAAAGCAGTGCTAAAGGGAAATTTACCACTGTAAAGACATACATTAAAAAAAAAAAATAGCAAGAGATAGTCCAAGATGGTGGAGGAGTAGGAGACCTTAGTTTCATCTGGTCCCAGGAATTCATCTAAATAGCTATCATAACATTCTAAACACCTGCGAACTCAACCAGAGATCTAAAAAAAGAATACCTGCAATTCTACAAATAGAAAAGCGTACACTTTCTACAAGACAGAATGACAAAATGGAAAAACTCACTTCAAAAAAGAGAACAAGAGGCAGTACTTATTGCCAGGGACCTAACAAGTACAGATGTTAAGTAAGATGTCGGAACTGGAGTTCAGAACAATAATTATAAAGATACTAATTGGGCTTGAAAAAAGCATAGAAGACACAGAGAATCCCTTTCTGGAGAAACAAAAGAACTAAAATCTAATCAAATCAAAATAAAAAAAAGCTACTAATGAGAGGCAAAATAAAATGAAGGCTCTAACTGCTAGGATAAGTGAGGCAGAAGGGAGAATTAGTGATATGTAAGACCAAATGACGGAGAAGAAAGAGAGATAAACAACTACTGGATTACGAAGGTAGAATTTGAGAGATAAGTGATACCACAAAGCGAAACAATATTAGAATAACTGGGACCCCAGAAGAAGAGGAAAGGGGGGTTGGGGGGGTAGAACGTATACTGGAGCAAATTATCGCAGAGAACTTCCCTAACCTGGGGGAGAAAACAGGCATTCAAGTCCAGGAGGCACAGAGAACCCCCCTCAAAATCAATAAAGATAGTTCAACACCTTGACATGTAATAGTGAAACATGCAAATCTCAGAGACAAGGGTTGGGACAATCAGTCCATAACCTATAAGGGTAGAAACACCGGACTGGTAGTAGACCTATCCACAGAGACTTGCCAGACCAGAAAGGACTGGCATGATATACTCAGGGTGCTAAATGAGAAAAATATGCAGCCAAGAATACTTTATCCAGCTAGGAGTCATTCAAAGTAGGAGAGATAAAAAGCTTCCAGGACCAAAAGAATTTGTGTGGGAATGCAAGCTGGTGCAGCCACTCTGGAGAACAGTACAGAGGTTCCTCAAAAAGTTGAAAATAGAGCTACCCTACAACCCAGCAATTGCACTACTAGGGATTTACCCCCAAAAAACAAATGTAGTGATCTGAAGGGGCACCTGCACCCTAATGTTTATAGAAGCAATGTCCACAATAGCCTAACTATGGAAAGAGCCCAGATGTCCATTGACAGATGAAAGCATAAAGAATATGTGGTATAGAGACATAGACACACACACACACACACACACACACACACACAGAGGAATATTACTCAGCCATCAAAAAATGAAATCTTGCCATTTGCAACAACATGGATGGAACTAGAGGGTATTGTGCTAAGCAAAGTAAGTCAGTAACAGAAAGATAATTACCATATGATCTCATATGTGGAATTTAAGAAACAAAACAGAGGATCATAGGGGAAGAGAGGAAAAAAATAAGACAAAACCAGAGATAGAGACAAACCATATGAGACTCTATCCTAGGAAACAAACTGAGGGTTGCTGGAAGCGGGAGGGATGGAGGAATGGGGTAACTGGGTGATGGACATTAACAAGGGCATGTAATATAATGAGCATTGGGTATTATAGAAGACTGATGAATCACAGATCTGTACCTCTGAAACGAATAATACAGTATATGTTACTTTAAAAATAAATAAATAAAAATAAAAGGAAAAAAAAACCAAACAGAAAAAAAATTTTAAGCCCCAGATAAACAAAAGAGAAGATCCATTAATCACAATCCGGTTTTACAGGAAATACTAAGAAGTTCTTCAGGATGAAAGCAAGTGACACCAGCGAGTAATTCAAATTTATGGAAAACAACAAAAAGAGTCAACCAGAGCAATTTTGCAGGCAACTGCAGAAGATAGCATAACTGCATATTTCTTCTCCCTTCTTCCTTTCACTGATTTAAAAAGCAACTGCAGGGGCACCTGAGTGGCTCCATCAGTTGGGCGTCTGCCTTCAGCTCAGGTCATGATCTCAGGATCCTGGGATCAAGCCCCACGTCAGGTTCCCTGCTCAGCAGGGAATCTGTTTCACCCTCTCCTTCTAATCCTCCTCCCCACTTGTGCTCTGTCTCAAATAAATAAAGAAAATCTTTTAAAACATAAAAATAAAAAGCAACTGTATGAAATAATATATATCTAGTTGTATTGTTGGGCTATCACACAGAAATAGATTTGATAATGATAGCACAAAGGAGATAACAGGAACAGAGTCGCAATGGAATGACACCAGATAATAATCAAAAAAAGGGAAGAAATGAATATAAAGGAGAGAAAATAAGGTTAGTACATCAATCTCAAAAAATATATAATTGTTATTCTCCCTTCTGCCAGAATCTTCAAAAAACCTAAGATTTTATGAAGGTCTTACTCTAACAATGTATTGTTGTGTATGTAACACATATAGACCTATGCCTCACAGTAATAGCATTAAAAAGGGGATAGAGAAAGGACCTATTTGGACATAAAGTTTCTATATGTCATTGAAACTAAGCCATAATGAATCTGAAGCAGATTCTGATAAGTTAGTATGCATACTGTAAGCCCTAAAAATAACTCAAGAATTATAATTTTAGGGCGCCTGGGTGGCTCAGTTGGTTAAAGCTGCTGCCTTCGGCTCAGGTCATGATCCCAGGGTCCTGGGATCGAGGCCCACGTTGGGCTCTCTGCTCAGCGGGGAGCCTGCTTCCTCCTCTCTCCTCTCTCTCTGCCTGCCTCTCTGCCTACTTGTNAAATGAATAAATAAAATCTTTAAAAAAAAAAAGAATTATAATTTTAAAAATTAGAATAAGAGAAAATTATCTACTTAATACAAAAGGTGGCGATGTAAGAAGGACTAAAGGAACAAAACAGACATGAGACATATAAAAAAAAGTTAAATAGGAATAAATCCAAACATATCAATAACACTAACTGTGAGTGAACTAAATAATCCAATCAAAGGCATATGTTGTGTTACACTGCATGAAAAAGAAGATTCAACTGTATGCTGTCTATGGGAGACACACTTTAGGCCCAAAAAGACAAACAGGTTGAAAATTAAAGGATAGATAAAAAAAGATTTACTATGCAAACAATCAAAAAAGAGAGAGAGAGGCTATAGTAATATCAAGATGAAACATATTAAAACAATAAAATGCCTAAAAATAAATTTAACCACGGTGTTGTAAAAGACTTGGTACTCTGAAAACTATAAAACACCAATGAAAGAAATTGAAGACAACACAAATGGAACGATATTCTATGCTCATGGATTAGAAGAACCAGTATTGTTAAAACGTCCACACTACCCAAAGCAATCTACAGATCTAATGCAATCCCTATCAAAATACCAGCAACGCTTTTCATAGAAATAGAACAAATAATCCTAAAATTTGTATGGAACCACAAAAGACCCCAAATAGCCAAAATAATCTTGAAAAAGAAAAACAAAACTGGAGGTATCACAACCCCAGATTTCAAGGTATACTGCAAAGCTACAATAATCAAAACAGTATGGTACTGGCACCAAAAAAAAAAACCCCAAAAAACAAACAAAAAAACCAATACACAGATCAATTGAACAAAATAGAGAGCCCAGAAATAATATAATATTAATAATAAATATAGGGCGCCTGGGTGGCTCAGTGGGTTAAAGCCTCTGCCTTCGGCTCAGGTCGTGATCTCAGGGTCCTGGGATCAAGGCCCGCATCGGGCTCCCTGCTCAGCGGGGAGCCTGCTTCCTCCTCTCTCTCTCTGCCTGCCTCTCCGCCTACTTGTGATCTCTCTCTGTCAAAATAAAAAAAAAAATCTTAAAAAAAAAAAATAAATATAAATTGATTATATGATCAGTTAATGTTTGACAAAAGAGGCAAGAATATGTAATAGGAAAAAGACAGTCTCTTCAACAAATGGTACTGGGAAAACTTACAGCTACCTGCAAAAGAATGAAACTTGACCACTTTCTTACACCATACACAAATAGTGTATGAAACAGGGGAAGGGGATTAGGAGCATACTAATCATAAAGAGCACTGAGTAATGTACAGTTGTTGAATCACTATATTGTACACCTGAAACGAATGTTAATACTGTATGTTAACTATACTGGAATTAAAATTTTTAAATATTTTTTAAAAGACATATTAAAACAAAAAAAATTACTCAAGATAAACAGGGATATTTCACAATGATAAAACAGTCAATTCACCAAGAATGCATAACAATTAAAAATCCATATGTACCTAACATCAGAGCCCCCAGGAAAAACTGAAAGGAAAAACTGAAAGAAATGAAGGGAGAAATGGACAACTCAATAATAATTAGACTTCAATACTCCGTTTTCAAAAAAGTGGATAGATATTCTATGAATGATTCTTGGACACTAAAAAAACAGAGCAAAAGTCAATCACTTTCCTATATACCAGCAATGAACAACTGGAATCTGAAATTTAAAAAACAATACCATTTACATTAGCACCCCCAAATTTAAATAGTTAAGTGAGAAAGCTGATACTACCTGACTTTATGACTCACTATAAAGCCACAGCAATCAAGACAGTGTAGTACTGGCAAAAGAACACACAAATACATCACCGTAACATAACAAAGCCCATAAATAGACCCAGGTATAAAGATTAGTCAACTAATCTTTGACAGAGGAACAAAGGCAATACACCAGAGCAGAGAGTCTTTTTAACAAATGGTGCTGAAACAACTAGACATCCACAAGCAACAAAATCAATCTAGACACTAATTTTACATGCTTCACAAAATTTAACTCAAAATCAATCATAGATGTAAATGCAAACTGGGAAGTTATAAAAACTATAAAACTCAAAGAGGATAATACAGGAGAAAACCTAGATGACCTTGGGTATGATGATGAATTTTTAGGTACAACACCAAAGCACAATCCTTGAAAGAAAATTAATAAATTAGACTCATTAAAATTAAAAACTTTTGTTCTGTGAAAGACAATGTCAAAAGAATGAAAAGACAAGCCACCGACTGGGAAAAAAATATTTGTAAAAGATATATCTGATAAAATACACAACCCTTAAAATTCAATGATACAAAAACAAACAACCCAATTAGAAAATGGCCAATAGATCTGAACAGATACTTCATCAAAAGAGATATACGTCCAGAAAACAAGAACATAAGAAGATGCTCAACATCGTATTATCATTAGGGAACTGCAAATGAAAATAATGAGATCATTACTACACAGCCACTAGAATGATCAAAATCCCAAACACTGACAACACCAAATGCTGCTCAGAGTACAGAGTAACAGCAACTCTCATTCATTACTGCATGATGATGGGAATGAAAAATGGTACAGTTGGTTTGGAAGACAGTTTGACAGTTTCTTACAAAACTAAGCATACTTTTAGCATACAATCTAGCATACCCTTAAGCCAAAGCCTAATCCAGCGCAAGGCCTTAACTCTTCAATTGTATGAAGGCTGAGAGAGGTGAGGATGCTACAGAAAAGTCTGAGACTACCAGAGGATGGCTCATGAGATTTAAGGGAAAAAGCTGCCTTCATAACAAAAGTGTTAGGTGAAGCAGCAAGTTGATGTAGAAGGTGCAAGCAAGTTATCCAGAAGACCTAGCTAAGATAATTAATGAAGGTAGCAACACTAAACAGCAGATTTTCAATGTAGACAAAACAGACTTATGTTGGAAAAAGATGCTATCTAGGACTCTCATAGCTAGAAAGAAGTGAACACCTGGCTTCAAAGGACAGGCTGACTCTTGTTAGGGACTAATGCAGCTGTTGACTTTAAGATGAAGCCAATCCTCATTTATCATTCTGAAAATCATAGGGCCTTTAAGAATTATGCTAAATCTACTCCGCCCGGACCTATAAGTGGAAACACAAAGCCTGGATGACAGTACATCTGTTTACAACATGGTTTAATAAATATTTGAAACCCACTGTTGACACCTACTGCTCAGGGAAAAAAAAAAAAGATTCCTTTCAAAATATTACCACTCGTTGACATCGCACCTGCTCACCCAAGACCCTTGATTAAAGGTACAGTAAGACTAATGTTGTTTTCATGCCTACTAGCACAACATCCATTCTGCAGTCCATGGATCAAGGAATCATTTGGACCTCCAGGTCTTATTATTAAAGAAATACATTTCATAAGATTATAGCTGCCATAGAGATTCCTCTGGTGGATCTGGTAAAACTAAACTGAAAACCTTCTGGAAAGGACTCATCATTCTAGATGACATTAAGAATGTTCATGACTCATGGAAAGAGGTCAAATCAATAATAGAGGTCATTATCAATAAAGAGGTTATCAATAATAACAGGAGTTTGAAAGAAGTTGATTCCAACCCTCATGCATGACTGTGACAGTTCAAGACCAGTGTAAGAAGTAACTGCAGATGTGATGTAAATAGTGAAAGCACTAGAATTATAAGTCGAGCCTGAAGATGTAACCAAATTGCTACAATCTCATGATAAAACTTTAATGGATGAGGAGTTGATTCTTAAGAACAGGAAAAGAAAATTCTTGAGGTAGAATCTACTCTTTGAGAAGATGCTGTGAACACTGTTGGAATGACAACAAAGGATTTAAAATATTACATAACCTTGTAATGGGCAAGGGTTTGAGAGGCAGCGGCAGGGTTTGAGAGGACTGACTTTGATTTTGAAAAGAACTACTGTGGAGGGGTGCCTGAGTGGTTCAGTTGGTTAAGCATTAAACTCCTGGTCATGATCTCAGGGTCATGAGATGAACCCTCAATTGGGCTCTGCACTCAGCAGGGAATCTACTTGAGGCTCTTTCCCCCTTTCCTTCTGCCCCTCCCTCTCCCCTCTTCTCTCTCTCCCTCTCTCTCAAAATAAATAAATAAATCTTCAAAAAAAAAAAAGTTCTACTGTGGGTAAAATGCTATCAAACAGCATCACATGCTACAGAGAAATAGTTCCTGAAACCAATAGTCAATCAATGTCGCAAACTTCATTGTTGTCTTATTTTAAGAAATTGCCACAGCCATACCAGCCTTCAGCAACCACCACCCTGATCAGTCAGCAGTTATCAACATCATGGCAAGACTCTCTACCAGCAAAGATTACAACCTGCTAGACATTCAGATGATGGTTAGCATTTTTTAGCAATAAAGTATTTAATTAAGGTGTATACATTGTTGTTTTAGACATAATGCTATTGCACACATAACAGACTACATTATAATGTAAACATAACTTTAATGTGCACTCAGCAAACTAAAAATTCCTTTCACTTGCTTTACTGCAATATTCACTTTATTGCAATGGTCCGGAACCAAATCTGCAATACCTCCAAGGTATGCTTATACAGTCTGCTCAATTTTCTGCTCAAATTTTCTGGGAATCTAAACAGTGGAGTCTGTTATGAAAATAACAAAAACAAAAGAGTTCTGGTCCAGCATTCAAGGAGTTAGGAAGTCATCGCTCCCGTGATGTTAGGTCCAGCATTCAAAGAGTTAGGAAGTCATCACTCCCCATAACAACAAGGACAACAACAAGGCTGAACAAATTGAAAACCAACAACTCTTCTTACATCCATTAGAGAACTGAAATGAAGGGCAACCACAGTCCCAAAGACTGGAGAAACAGACAAGCAGATATAAAGAATTACAGTTTATCGGAGCCAAATCCAAAGAGGAGACACCAAGATGGAAACCAGTACTAGAGCAGGAAAACCTAAACTGTAATTGACAACTTGTTAGAAGCTCAGGGTGGACAACCCTGAGATTTAAAAACAAGGAAACTCAGTCTTAGAGGGGCCGCCACACCCATGAGTTTTACCTCCAGGATCTGTACCAGGTTCCTACAGATCAGAGAAAAATCTTCTGCTTCTGGCAGGGGGAGGGGAAAAGTAGCCATTTTGAAATAAACTGGAGCATTCTGTTCTTAGTACGACCTGTCTTCAAAAGAAACTATTTTACCAGAGCCTAACCCACCTGGGTTTTACCAGAGACTAAGAGACCAAGGGGAAGGGAAATAACTCCAGCTTGCTCTGGGCTTCAACATGGGTATAAAGAAATATCCAACTCCAGCCCCCTTTTAGCCTTCCTGTCTCACTTAAGAGGAAGACAATGAAAACCCCAGTGAAAATCACAGCCCAGGGGAAAGACTGACACCAGTAATAGGACTACAGAACACTTCCCCCACCGCCACACCTTACTGCATCAATAGGGCTCCTAATAATAATAGGGGAATATAACTGAAAGCACATGTTAGACATTACTTAAGAATAAATCATTAGAGAAACCCAAACAGAGGAGACAAAAACAAGGTCACCAGAGGAAATTTTAGCCCCTGACACATAAAGCTACAGCAAACAGTAAACACAATCTCACCTCTAGACAGATAAATACAAAACTTCACACTAAAGGCCTATTTACTTCAGTTCCTTTCACATCATATTCATTTAGTAAATATCTGACTTTGAACAAAAAATTAAAAGGCATACTAAAAGACAAAAACAAACAAAAACAGTTTGATGGGACAGAGCAAGCATCAGAACCAGACTCGGATATGGCAGAGTTGTTAAAATTTCAGTTTGAGAAGATAAAAAAAAGTTCTGGAGATGGAGGATGGTGGTGGTTACACAACAAATGTGTAATGCCACTTAAAAATGGTGAAAATGGTATATGTTATGTATATTTTGCCACAATAAAAAAAAGTCAAGGAGAAAAAAAGAAATAAGCTATCAAACTGTAAAAAGACATGGAGGAAACTTAAATGCATATTGCTAAGTGAAAGAAGGCATTCTGAAAAGGCTACATATTGTATGATCCTAACTACATGATTTCCTGGAAAAGGCAAAAACTATGGAGACAGTAAAAATATCAGTGGTTACCAGGGTTTCAGAGGAAGGGAGAAAAGAATGAATCACTACAGCACAAGGGATTTTTAGAGCAGAGAAACTGTTGTGTATGATACTGTAATAGTGGATATATGACATTATACATTTGTCAAAACCCTTAGAATATATCAAGAGTGAACCCTAATATAAACTATGGACTTAAAATAACTAAAAATAATATAGCAATGACTTACTAATTGTAACAATGTACCACACTAGTGCAAGATGTTAATAACAGGAAAAATGGGGAGGGGGAAGGAATAAACAGGAATTCTGTACTTTCTGTTTTTCTGTTAAAAAATCGCTCCCAAAAAGTCTAGTTTAAAAAAAGGATAGCCACCTTGACAAAAGACCAACACAAAAATATAAGATGCAAATGCCACCATAAACAAAATAGATCTACAAATATAATGGAATATTTCCCACCAGAGCAGCAGAATATGCATTCCTCTCAAGCACCCATGGAACATTCTCCAGGATACACCATTATGTTGGGCCATAAAACAAGCTTTGAAAGTTTTAAATAATTGAAAACATGAAAAGTTTATTCTCCAAATAAAATGGAATAAAGGCAGATTGGTAACAAAAGGAAATTGAATAAATTCACAAATGGGTGGAAATTAAGCAACAGACTCTTAAATAACCAATGGGCAAAAAAAAAAAAACTCACAAAGATAATTTTCAAATATTTTGAGATAAAAACAAAAATACTACATACCAAAATTATGGCTTGCAGCTAAAGCAGTGCTGAGAGGGAAATTTATAGCTACAAATGTGTACATTACAAATAGAATAAAGATCTCAATCGAGAGCCTACCCATGCACCTTAAACTAAAAAAGAGAAACCTAAACCCAAAGAAAACAGAAGTAAGAAGATAAAACTAAAATAGAAATAAATGAAATAGGGACACTTTGGTAGCTGAGTCGGTTAAGCATCTGCCTTTGGCTCAGGTCATGGTCCCTGGAGGTCCTGGGATTGAGTCCCACATGGGGTTCCTTTCTTAGCAGGAAGCCTGTTTCTCCCTCTGCCTGCCGTTCCCCCTGCTTGTGCGGTGCCTCTCTCTGTCTTTCTCTCTCTCTCTGACAAATAAATAAAAATCTAGAAAGAACGAAAGAAAGAAAGAAAGAAAGAAAAGAAAGAAAAGAAAAGAAAAAGAAAAAGAAAGAAAGAAAGAAAGAAAGAAATGAAATGAAATGAAATAGAGCACAGTGAAAAATCAATGAAACCAAAAGTTGGGTCTTTGAAAATATTCCCCAAATTAAAAATCCTTTAGCCACTCTCACCAAGAAAAAAAGACAGTACTCATATTACTTAAAATCAGAAATTAAAGAGGGAACTTCATTACCAATCTTACAGAAATACAAATAATTATAAGGAAATACTATGAAAAACTATGTTAAGAAATGTGATAACTTGGAAGAAATGCACAAACACCTAGAAAACACAAATTACTGAAACTGATCCAAGAAGAAACAGAAAATCTGAAGAGACATATAGCAAGGAAAGAGAGTCAATTAGTAATTAAAATACTCCCCCAAAAGAAAAGCCCAGACCAATATGGTGTAATATAGCAAACAGTCAAAAAATTATTAATGCCAATCCTTAACAAACAGAAAGAACACTTTTAACTCATTTTATGAAGCCAGTATTACCTGGATACTAAGCCAGACAAAAACATCACAAAAAGCTACAGACCATTATCTTGGGACTACATATGCAAAAACTCTTTTAAAAAATACTAGTAAATTAGTCTGTATATATATATACACATATATTCCTGTACCCTAGAACATACATTTACACACTATGATGAAGTAAATTATCCCCAGAATGCATGCTTGTCTTAACAATCTAATATCAATTAATACACCAAATAAGAGAATAATTTCACAAAATCTAACAACTTTTCATGATAAATACTCCATAAACTAGTAATAGAAGGAAATTTCATCAATCTGATAAGGGAAGCTATGAAAAACTTAAAACTAATATCCTACTTTCAGTGAAAAATTGGATGCTTTCCCCCTAAGGTCAGGAGTAAGACAAGGATACCCATCTTTACTAATTCTATTCAACATTATACTTGAAATTCTATCCAAGGAAATTAGGCAAGAAAAAATAAAAAGCACTCAGATTGGAAAAGAAGAATGAAACTATCTGTATTCATATTTGACATGGTCTTATATATAGAAAATCCTACAAAGTCCACTAACAATCTATTAGGACTAATAAATGAGTTCAGCAAAATTGCAGAAGACAAAATGAACATACAAAAGTCGATTGTCTTTTTATACACTTGCAATGAACAATCCAAAAGTAAAATTAAAAAATAAATTCTACTTATAATAGCACCAAAAAGAATAAAAAACTTAGAATAATTTAAGGAAGAAAGTGTCAAACTTATACCCTGTACAGTACAAAACAGTACTGAATATATTTGCAAAAGATCTAAATAAATGGAAAGATATCCTATGTTCATGGATCAGAAGACCTAGTGTTGCTAAAATGGGCAATACTCCCAAACTGACCTATAGATTCAATGCAATTCCTATCAAAATATCAGCTGGCTTCTTTGTTGAAATTGACAAACTGATCCTAAAATTCATACAGAATTGCAAGGGACCTAGAATAGCCAAAAAAATCTTGAAAAAGAAGAACAAAGTTGGACGACTCACACATCCTCATTTCAAAACTTACTACAAAGCAATGGCACAAAAAAGTGTACCATGACATAAAGCTGGACATATGGATAATGGAATAGAATTGAGAGTCCAAAAATAAACCCATACATCAATGGTCAACCAACTTGCAACAAGAGTGCTAAGACCCTTCAACTGGAAAGAATGGCCTCTTCACCAAATGGTGCTGGGACAACTGAGTAGCAACATACAAAGAATGAAGTTGTACACTTTCCTCATAACACATATAAAAATAACTCAAAAGTGATCGAAGATCTAAATGTAAGAACAAAAGCTATAAAACTCTTAGAAAAAACACTGGGGTAAATCTTTATGGCTTCAAATTCAGTAACAGTTTCTAAAACAGGATAAGCGGGCACCTGGGTGGCTCAGTTGGTTAAGACAGGATAAGCAACAACAACAAAAAGACAAACCAGACTTCATCAAAAGTCAAAACTTTTGTGCTTCAAAGGACACAATCAAGAATGTGAAAAGATGACCCACAGACTGGGAGCAAACACTGCAAATCAGACACTTTATATGGGAATTTTTAACTCACACCATAGAAAATATTTTTTTAAAGATTTTATTTATTTATTTGACACAGAGAGACAGATTACAAGTAGGCAGAGAGGCAGGCAGAGAGNTACTTTATATGGGAATTTTTAACTCACACCATAGAAAATATTTTTTTTAAAGATTTTATTTATTTATTTGACACAGAGAGACAGATTACAAGTAGGCAGAGAGGCAGGCAGAGAGACAGGGAGAGGAGGAAGCAGGCTCTCTGCTGAGCAGAGAGCCCCATCGATCCCAGGACGCTGAGATCATGACCTGAGCCTAAAGCAGAGGCTTTAACCCACTGAGCCACCCAGGCGCCCTCACACCATAGAAAATATTAAGAATTCTTACAACTCAACAGCAAATAGACAGATGACTGAAATAAAGATGAGTAAAGGACCTGAATGGACATTTCACCAAAGAAGATATACAAATGGCCAATAAGCACCAAAAAAAGTGCTCAATATCATAAGCCATCAGGGAAATGCAAATCAAAACCACAATGAGATACCATATCACATCCACCAGGATGGCTACAATCAAAGAGTCAGATAATTATGCAGCACCTGGGGATGCCTGGGTGGTGCCTGGGTGGCTCAGTCCTTAAGCGGCTGCCTTCAGCTCAGGTCATGATCTCGGGGTCCTGGGATCGAGCCCCACATCGGGCTCCCTGCTCAGTGGGGAGCCTGCTTCTTCCTCTCCCACTCCCCCTGCTTGTGTTCCCTCTCTCACTGTGTTTCTCTCTGTCAAATAAATAAATAAAATCTTAAAAAAAAAATTATGCAGCACCTGGGTGGTTCAGTCTGTTGAGCATCTGCTTTCATGCTTTCAGCTCAGGTCATGATCTCGGGGTCCTGGGATGGGACCCTGCAACTGGCTCCCTGCTCAGTGGGGAGTCTGCTTCTCCCTCTCCTTCTGCCCCTCTTTCGCTCTCTCTCAAATAAATAAAATCTTTAAAAAAGAGAAAAAAAAAAGTCAGGGATGCCTGGTGGCTCAGTTGGTTAAGTGTTTGCCTTCAGCTGAGGTCATGATCCCAGAGTCCTGGGACTGAGTCCCTTATCAGGCTCCGTGCTCAGCAGGGGAGCCTACTGCTCCCCATGCTTGTTCTCTCTCTCTCTCTCCTCTCTGACAAATAAATAAAATCTTAAAAAAAGAAAAAAAAAGATAATAAGTGCTGACAAAGACTAAAAGAAATTTGAACTGTCATACACTGGCTGTAGGAATGTAAAATAGTACAGCCACTTTGGGAAAACAGTCTGGCAGTTCCTCAAAAGTTAAACTACATGTCCACCAATTCCACTCCTAGATACATACCCAATAGAAATGAAAACATGTCCACACAAAAACTTGCACACAAATGTTTACAACAGTATTCATAACAGCCAAAAGGTAGAAAAAAAACAAATATTCATCAACTGATGAATGAATAAACAAATACAATATAACCATACAATGGAATTTTATTCAGCCACAAAAAGGAATGAAGTACTGATCCATGCTATTACATGGATGTTTCCTGAAAACATTATGCTAAGTGAAAGAAGCTAGTCAAAAAAGCCATATTATTCCTTTTATATTACATGTCCAGAAGAGACAAATCTAAAGAGAAAAAAGTTGATTAGAATAACAGCTGATTACAGGTATGGAAGATAGAACACTATCTACACCTTCATATATTCTCCAAGGTAAACAGGGAAAATATCAAAATATCTGATTTCTCTCAAAAAAAAAATCTCTGGGGGAAAAAAACACTGGGCTCTGAGAAGCAAGGTTTTTATTACACATAGATTACTGTGAAATGGGATAATAGGGACACAAACCATAAGAGATTCTTAATCATTGGAAACAAACTGAAGGTTGCTAGAGGGGAGGTGTGAGGGGACAGGGTAACTGGGGATGGACATTAAAGAGGGCCAGAGATGTAATGAGCACTGGGTGTTATATAAGACTGATGAATCACTGAACTCTACCTCTGAAACTAATAATGCACAATATGTTAATTCATTTAATTTAAATAAATTTAAATAAACAAATAAACTGCCATTTCATTTGCTCATTTGTCTTGAATCCTTCCTTCTCTTACATTGCTGTATTTTAGGTTCAGAGTTCAATTAGGTAGCATTATGGTGCTGTTTTCCTGTGGTGAGTGCCTTTTAAATAAAATCATTTAACCAAGGGGGGGAAAAAACAGGATAATAATTTTTCACATTGGCTCTAATAAGAGTTAAAGTGGTTTAATACGCTCTTCCTCTAGGCTTAGAGATATAAATTTAAATACTAATAGTTATTCAAACAAGAAGTCATAGAACAAAATAAAAGTTAGGAGACCTCATCCACAAGTATGGCTTTAATTATGGTCTATATGCAGATAACTTACAACTTGAAATTTCCAACCCAGACTTCTCCTCTGATCTCCAAAACCAATCTTATAATCTTAACACTCATCTCAGTCAATCCCATCAACCCCTCCCTCCACTGCTCCCACCATTAACCTGGCCATATCTCAATGTTTGACACAACCATTCATCAAATAATCTAACACCCAGACACCTTGTTGCCTTCATGTTCCACATCTAATCTATTATCAGTGTAGTAAAAATGTAAAATTATGTATAAGTATGATGATTTTACCTCTTAAATATTTTTTTTCTTTTTCTTTTTTTATAGGGAGAAGAAGAATGAGCAGGGAAGAGGGGCAGACATGCGGAGAGAGACAGAAGCAGACTTCCTGCTCAGCAGGGATTTTTTTTTTTCCCTCCACACGGGGCTCAAACCCAGGACCTGGAGATCATGACCTGAGCCAAAGGCAGACGCTTAAGCAACTGAGCCACCCAGGCACCCCTACCTCCTAAATATTTCTTGAATCAGCCTACTTTTTTCTGTATCCACCAACGCTTCACTGTTCCAAAATATCATCTTCTTTTGCCTGGCAATGCTACAATGGCTTAATATTTAGCATTCCTGACTTACTGCCACTTCCCACCCCATCCTGCTGTCAAAGCTGTCCTCCACTCTGCTACAAAGTGATCTTTCTGAAACACAAACCTTATCATTGAAAATGTTTTAAACATTTTCCAAATTTAACAATTCCATTTAAACAATTCCAAAGCTCCACAGATAAAGCCTTTATCCATACTGGCCTTTGGTTCCCTGGAAATTCCATGTTCTCTCCAACAGCACCTTTCAAAGTGCCTTTCCCTCAAGTGGGAGGATTTTCTCTTCCCTTTGTCTAGTTAACCATTGTCTTCAGATATTAGCTCTATCAGAACTTCCTCAGGGAAGCTTTCCCCCCAGCTTCACTAACAAGGTAAGATTCCCTTACTGTATTCTTTCAAAGATTATTAGCACATACCAGTTTTGCTCTTATTTATGTGGCCAACTAAATTTTGTCTGCCTTCTTCTTACCTGAACAGTAGAAGGGCAGAGATTAAAAAAAAATGTTTGGGTTCACCAAGATTCTTTAGCATCCAGCACGACACTGTGAATCCCATGGTGAATGCTCAATGAATTAAGTGCCCAGTGGAATATTTACCAGGCAAAACAATAACTATTATTCTTTAATGATCAACGGTCTATAGCATTAAAGTCCAAAAGAACTTTCTGTGATGATGGAACTATTCTATATCAGCAATGTCCAATAATGCCACTAGTCAAGTGTGACTACCGGGCATTTAAAAAGTGGTTAGTACAACAGAGGCACAAAATTTTTAATTTTATTTAATTTTAACTAAATAAGATGGCAAGAGCCACATGTGGCTAGTGATGACTGTGTTGAACAGCACAGGTCTATTAAAAGTCTCTTCTCTGTCTTTTCATTTGTACTTTGTTATATTTTGTTCACTCCGCAAAGTTTACATCTTGTCTATGGAGCAGTCCTAGGCAATAAACACTAGGCTTGTTTTGATCCCCACAACGTGCCCTGCACACAAGAGAAACTTAATAAATGTCTGATGATTTGATATTCAAACTGAATAGCAAAGCTTTTTTTTTCCTCCCTGAAAAGCTAATGAATTAAATGTACTTATTTTCAAAATGGGCTTCGGGAGCCGACCATAAAATCAGCTCTTTCTCCACTGTGACTACCTTGTGCTTTCTAGTTTTCCAGACTTGAGCTGCAGCATAAGCCTTCTCCTACCTACCGGACACTCTCCTTCATTGCTACAAACAAGGGTCCGGAGAAGTAAACAGGTGAGGAGCCTCTGGAGACTCATCATGTACAGTCCACAATCCACACTACTCCCTCCAGTAGAGTCCTGCCCTTCAGGCATACTAATCTCCTGTCTCCCCAACAAGACAGTCCCTGGAGAACCACTCTCTCCACTCCTACAAACGCCCTTTTCCCCTCCAGCGGGGCACGAGGAGCCCCAGCTCCTCCCCCAAAGCGTTGCTTAACCACACCCACTGGGAATACGGGCTCTTCGGAACAGCCGGTGCAATTCAAAAGTCCCGGGACCCACAGAGAACGTGAAACTAGAGAGGTCTTTGCCATAAACAATGGGAGACTTGGCGTAGTCAGCCAGAACCTGGGCAAGAGTAGAGACCCAGGACGCGAGACGGCCCCCACAAGACTTAAAAGCGCGCCGGTTATTTGCCCGGCACGGTGACCGGCAGCGAGCAGGAGGCAGCGGGGCAGAGAGCAGGCTGAGCGCGCAGAGACGCCCCGTCACCCTGCCCGACGGCAGCCCCATCTCTCCCTCGCCCGGCTCACCCGCTCCGGGCCGGTCAGCTCGTCCTCCGAGTAGCGGTGCTTCGGGACCGACGACGGAGGCAGGGGCCCTTCGGGGTGCGCCTGCAGCCAGGCCTTGGCCTCCTCGTCTTCCTCGTCGTCCGTACTCTCCCGAGGCTGGCTCTCGTAGTTAAAGTCCGAGTCCACCTCCCGCCTCTCCTCTTCCTCCACCTCCTCTACCATCACCACCTCGTCCGAGTCCAGGTTCGCCCGCTCCTCCGCCTCTTCCGTCTCCTCCTCCTCCTCCTCCTCCTCGAGCTCGCCGGGCCACGGTAGGTCTTCAGGCTCCATATTGGTGTCTCGCTCTAGGAGGCAGAGGAGGAGGGGGAGAGGGGAAGGGGGAGGGAGGGGGGAGGAGAGCTGACTGGCGGTTGCGGCCGCGCGCAAGCGCAAAGACCGCCACCGCCTCGCGCCCCGCCCGGCGCCGCGCGGACTGGGCGGGGCAAGGAGTGAAAGCGCGCGTTGCTAAGGACGCCCCGCGAGGGCGGGCGGGGGAGGGGGCAGAAGCGTGGCTGGGGCTGGCGGGGGAGGAGGCGTCACCCTCGTCACCCGCGGGGATCTTGCTCATAGTACTGAAAGCGCACAATAAACCCCTACCGGGCTCCTCTCGACGGAGGGGAGAATTTAGTCCTGGACTGGGCCAGGCCAAAACTGAATTTTGCCCATGCACCGAGAGGAGATCAGACCCTAGGACAAATCCATGATAATCAAACTTGCAAACTAAATTTTTAAAGGTTGAGTGCCTGCTGGGCGACAGGCTGTGTGATGTGCGCTTGAACCTAGCGGCGAAAAATGTCTGGGGCGGTAGAGGGGTTAAGAACCGGACGCTTGGGGCGCCTGGGTGGCTCGGTGGGTTAAATCCTCTGCCTTCGGCTCAGGTCATGATCTCAGGATCCTGGGTTCGAGACCCGTATCGGGCTCCCTGATTGGCGGGGAGCCTGCTTCCTCCTCTCTCTCTCTGCCTGCCTTTCAGCCTACTTATGATCTCTCTCCCTCTGTCAAATAAATAAATAAATANTAAAAAAAAAAAACCTTAAAAAAAAAAAAGAAGAACCGGACTCTTGGTGTCAGAAAAAAATAGAAGTTTGAATCCTGACATCGCCACTTAAAGCTGTGTGACTGAGCATCTATAAAATGATGAGGCCATCACATAGGATGGTTATGATAATTAAAGCTGATAACCAACGTGAAGGACTTGGTGGTGGTACTATTCATTGTTAAAATCATTAAATATTCACAGTTACGTGAGATGAGTAGTATTACCATTTCATATTTGAAGAAATATAATGCTCAGAAAAATAACTTGCCCAAAGTCCCTGAGTTAGTGCCATCCCAAGTCTTCTGGTAGGTCCAGTAAATTGCTCTGTCCCAGAGCTATCAGCTAATAAAGGATAAAGGGCAAGTATTTGTACTGACAGTACGTATATATTTTAGGTTAGTCAATGACATTGAAATGCTTTAGAAACAGAGCTTTCCTGGTTATTTCAGGAACTCCTGTAAAATGAATAGCAAATTAAAGAATCTTGAGATGCTTTGCTATTACCTAGGGAGATAGCCATAATTAGAGTCCAGTGAAAATTCTTCATGGTATCTATCCACAACAGCAAAGATAAATTGGCAATGATATTGAACCAACATCGGTGGGGTAATTTTTGGGGTTATTCCCAAGGACATATGTTCTATCTGCCAAGGATCCAATTCTGGCAAAACTATAAAGATAGAACATAGACTGGAGCCCAAAGCCTTAGGACTCCTATGAACACCTCTAAATGGACCACGAGTACGTTCAAATACAACTCTTCTTATGACAGGTTGAGGATTTTCCTTACTGGAGAGCTATGGATGTAATGATAGAAAAAAAATTCCTTGATTTTTGTATTCCTGACTTGAGAAATCCTAATGCACCTCTCCAGTAACAGGTACACACATTTCAGTGATATTGTTATTAAATAATTCTATAAAACTTTACCATTTACTTAGAAACTCCACTATCCTTACCATCCACATATTTCAGGAAAATTAAAGGGAACTAATGGAATTCTAAAACTAATTATCAAAGCTCTCAGAAACTCTCAAATTTCCAAGGCCCAAAGTAGTTCCATTTGTCTGGATAGCGATGACATCAATCTATTGTAAGACCCACAAGTTATCTCCTTCTGAGTTAATAACAGGCTCCCTCGTGTATTTGCAGTACTAGATCCTACCTTAATACAAGCTGATATGACCAATTACTGCAGAGGACCCACACTATAACTCTTGTTTTATCAACAATAAAGCAACAAAACATTTACAAAGCACCCAGCTAAGCAGCTTCTGCATGATCTTAAATCTAGAGATTTGATCTTCTGAAAAAGCGTCAGAAAAAAATTTCTCTTGATCTTCAGTGGAAAATTCTAATCAGGCGCTATTAACAACAAACCAACAGTGAAACTCCAAAGGCATTGATCCTTGGATTCATGTTACTCAACTAAAAATACATGCATCATTTTTTCTGGGATACTGGATGTCTAATCCATTGGAAGATCTCAAACTGAAGATTCTTAGGAATTCTCCAGAAGCTTCAGACTATAGAAATGGATAGCTTGGGCGCCTGGGTGGCTCAGTGGGTTAAAGCCTCTGCTTTCGGCTCAGGTCATGATCTCAGG
>LNAC01000297.1:1655472-1705828 GCA_002007465.1 Ailurus styani
TTAAAAAAAAAAAAAAAAGAAATGGATAGCTTATGCCCATTACAACAGAACAAGATTAATTTTCTGATTCTTCAGTATCCTCTACCCTACCACTAATCTTGCCTACTATGTTTTTGGACAACTTTTATCAACTACAAAATGATTTCTCTATATGATCTCCCTTACCTTCATACTGTTACTTTTGACTCCCTATGCTCTTCGGCCACTTAAGAAAAAACAATTTTAAAAAAGAAAGAAAGGGGCATGTGGGTGAGACAGTCAGTTAAGTGTCTGCCTTCAGCTCAGCTCATAATCCCAGGGTCCTGAATCTAGCCCCTGGTTTGGCTGAGCAGGGAGCCTGCTTCTCCCTCCCTCTCTGCTGCCCCTTCTGCTTGTGCTCTCTCTCTCTCTCAAGTAAATACATAAATAAAATTTAAAAAAATAAAAAAGAAAAGGAGAGGAAAGGAAAACAATACTCTCTGGTGTGTTTTTCTCAAATCTTAGCTACTGCTCTTAATTTAACAGCTGAAATGTGTCTTTTCAGCAGCTTCGATGTTCCAAGTTGACAGTCGGAAATACAAACCGATGTCTCCTGACTCTGAGCCCTCCAGAGAATAAATTGGAGTTCTCCTTCAACTACACCATCCTTTACACAATTGGCTGTATCCTTGAGCTACACCAATATGGTTGTACATCTTTTCACCCATTCTCCTTAGGAACCAAAACACAGGATGATGTGGAGGATGGCCCTGGTAAAGAAAAGGAAATCAATAAGGATGTAACAACAGTACTTCAGATGATGAATGACGGGATGCAGATAGTGGTGTGGAGATAGGAGAGGACAGATGCAAAAGCTACATGGAGGTGACATCAATAGGACCTGGTGACTGGGTGTGGGGAGGAGAGGTAGGAGGAAGGAAGAAGATAAATACCCCCATTTTGGTTTGGGCAGCTGAGCTGATGAAGGAAATACAGAAGTAGAAACATGCAGGTCTTTAGGGAAAGGTCATGAGTTCAATTCTTAGCATACTGAGTTTCAGTTGTTTGAAAGATATCCAGTTAAGTATGTTCAGGTAGCAGTTGTAGACACAGGTCTGGGACTCAGGGAAGAGGGAGGTGTGGGTTGGTGACAACAAGCACATAGGTGTTAAAAAAAAGTCACAACTCAGTATAAAGCAGAAATGGGCCAAGGATGGAACCCTGAATAACAGGCACGTTCCAAAAGAGGAAGAGGAGTACAGACTGAGAAGAAACTACCAGAGGATAGGAAGAGAACACAAGAGCAGTAATATAGAGTATGGAAAATCAAACACAGTTGACTCTGCAACAACACCGATCTGAACTGCACAGAACCATTTTTACACAGATTGGGGGGGAGGGTAAGTACAGTACGGTACTATAAAAGTATTTTCTCTTCTTTACAATTTTCTTGATAATACTTTCTATGTTCCAGCTGACTTCATTATAAGAGCAAATACATAATACATAGGACATACACAATATGTGTTAATTTTTAAAAGATTTTATTAATTTATTTGTCAGAGAGAGCACAAGCAGGGGGAGTGGCAGGAAGAGCAGGCAAGGGAGAAGCAGGCTCCCCACCAAGCAAGGAGCCTGATATGGTACTCAATCCCAGGACACTAAGCCAACTGAGCCACCCAGGTGTCCCCAAAATATGTGTTAATTAACTAGGTTATCAGTAAGCCTTCTTCTGATCAATAGTAGGCCACTAGTAGCCAAGTTTTTGAGGAGTCAAGTTATATATGGATTTCCTTTTTTTTTCTTTTTTAAGATTTTATTTATTTTGGGTCGCCTGGGTGGCCCAGTCAGTTAAGCAGCTGCCTTCAGCTCAGGTCATGATCCCAGGGTCCTGGGATCAAGTCCCACATCGGGCTCCTTGCTCAGCAGGGAGCCTGCTTCTTTATCTGCCTCTGCCTGCCACTCTGCCAGCTTGTGCCCTCTCCCTCTCTCTCTGTCAAATAAATAAATAAAATCTTTTAAAAAAAGATTTTATTTATTTGTTTGACGGAGAGAGAGAGATAGCACAAGCAGGGAGAGCAACAGAGGGACAGGGAGAAGCAGGCCCCCACCTAGCAGGGAACCCCATGCGGGGCTTGACCCCAGGACCCTGGGATCATGACCCGAGCTGAAAGCAAACGCTTAACAACTGAGCCATCCAAACTTGGCCCTATATATGGATTTTTCAACTGTGTAGTGGGGAGGCTTCCCTAATCCCCGCATTGTTCAGGGGTCAACTCTAGTTTTAAGAAGGAAGAGGCCAAAAGTGTCAAATACAACAGAAAGACAAAATAAGAACTAAAAAGCACCTAATAAAATTGACATTAAGGAATTATTGGTAACTTGCGCAAGAAATTATTTTGCTGGAATGGTGGGAACAGACTCCAGGTGCAACAGTTGGGAAATGATTGGGGGTGAGGAAGGTGTAGAAAGGAGGATTGAGTGTAGAAAGGACGATTTTGGTCATGAAAAAAAAAAGGATAAGGTCGTAGCTAGAACAGGAAAGGAACCATGACAAGAGTTTTGTTTTGTTTTTTAATATGGAAGACAATTGAATCTATTACTATGCTGAGAAGATTGACCCAAACGGAAGAAAGACATTGAAGCTAGAAAACAAAAAGATAATTGATAAAAGCAGAGAGGATGGCAGGGGATTCAAGGGGAAGGATTACCCTCAAACAGAAGTATGGCTTTCTCATAGAGGAGAGAAAAGACAGGTATTAATAAAGGTCTTTTATTAGGCAAGTGGAGCAGGATGTTGACTGAATTCATGTTTCCTGGTTTTTAATCATGTTAATCAAAATGTGGTCGTCAGACCATCTTCATTAGAATCACCTGAAGTATTGGTTTTATGAAGAAACCCAGCTGCTACCACCCAGAGGATAAGATTTAGGAAGTTTGGGTTGGTGCCCTAGAATCTGATCTTTAAACTAGCACTTATACCCCTTACCCTCAAGTAATGCTGATGCCCTGTAATGGTTGAGAACCGTTCCTTTCTTTTCTCTGTGAAATATCAAGGGCAATACAGTGCCTCCCCACCAACTATAGAAAATCTTCCGCCTACCTGCCACCTAGCAGCCAAGACATGGACACGTGGCCTAGATGGACACCTGTGCATGCTCCCGTGTGTGACTTTGACCCTGAAGGCAGTGAAACAGAAACACTTCGGAACTGTACCTCTCAAAAGCATGGTCTGGGGACTGGTAGCATCACCTGAGAGCTTCTTAAAAATGAACTCTCGGGCGCCTGGGTGGCTCAGTGGGTTAAAGCCTGTGCCTTCGGCTCAGGTCATGATCTCAGGGTCTTGGGATCGAGGCCCGCATCAGGCTCCCTGCTCAGCGGGGAGTCTGCTTCCTCCTCTCTCTCTGCCTGCCTCTCAGCCTACTTGTGATCTCTCTCCCTCTGTGAAATAAATAAATAAAATCTTTAAAAAAAAAAAATGTGAACTCTCAGGCCCCATTCAGACCTACCAAACCTGTACTTTAACAAGATACCCAGATGGCTGAGAGGCACGTTAAAGCCACAAAATGAGANTCTCAGGCCCCATTCAGACCTACGAAACCTGTACTTTAACAAGATACCCAGATGGCTGAGAGGCACGTTAAAGCCACAAAATGAGAGAAATCTCAAGAGGTTCTTGTCTCCCTGACCTGCAGGATAAAGAAATGGGTTGGGTTGGGGGACCTGGATGGCTCAGTCGGTTAAGCAGCCAACTCTTGATTTCGGCTCAGTTAGGATCTCAGGGTAATGAGATCAAGCCCCACCTCAGGCTCCGTGCTCAGCATGAGTCAACTTGAGAGTCTGTCTCCCTTTCTCTCTGCCCTTCTCCCTGCTCGTGCTCCCTCTCTCTCAAATAAATAAATAAAAATTAAGGGAAAAAGTTCAGCAGTAACAACAGACAATGGAACATGTAGCATGACTTCAGTCGTGGGTTCTGTTCTGCAGTGTTCCTTGGTTCTTGCCTTTCTTGGTCAGCTACTCATACTTAATGCAGGTACCAAACAATCACAAAATCTCAGCAACCTGCAATAAAAAGTGCTGTTTCTTGCTCTTTTACCAGCTGGTTGTCTGGAGATATCGGTTTCAAGCTGCAGTGCGTGAGTTGGCTGGGGTGACATTAGTCCACAAGTTGTTCATTATTTGGGGACCAGCCCATTACTCAAAGAATGCTCCTTCCATGAGGGAGGTAGGAAGCCCTCAACAGTGAGTGGAAACACAAATGCCTCTTAAGGCCATAGTCACGCTCTCACTTTCTCCCACACCTCATTGCCCAAAGCACACCACATGGCTAAATCTCTCTCTCTCGTGGCTAAATCATATCTCTCCTATAGAGGTTGATGGAAGACAGGAAATAAATATTTACTGAATGATGAACCTAACATACAATACCTCCCCTTTTCGAAGCCTGGTTTCCAGCTTTCCCACTGGTTCTATGAGTCTCACAATATCCTTCTAGTAGGTTCCTTTTCTGCTGAAGTTAGCCAGCATCTGCTTCTGTCACTTGAAATCAAAACCTGTCACTGCTCCACAGAAGGAAGTGTAGGCCAAACAGGGGAGAAGGTAGAGAGCCCCAGGGCGCAGCTGTCAGCCTCAGAGGAAAAGCACTGAGATATTATATGCACAAGACAGTTAGACAAATAAAGGGATGGATGGGGAAATAGAAGGTCTTGGCTGAAGAACAAAATATTGCAGCTGTAAGGTCCAAGATGCAGCTACAGGAGTTTAAAAGGCCCAAGGTATGGCTACAGGAGAAAGTTCCTGAAGCAAGTCTCCCCATATATTTATTAAAAACCCCTGGGATGGAAACAGAGCTGAATGAGAAAAAAGATGAGTCAGGTGCCACATTCTTTCTGCACATTATCCAGATAAGTCACAAGGAGGAACATGTGGACATCAGAGGGACAGGAGGGGGACTCCTAGGTGGCTCAGTCAGTTGAGCAGCCGAATTTTGATCTCAGATCAAGTCATGATCTCTGGGTCCTGAGATAGAGCTCTGTGTCAGGCTCTGTGTTCAGCAGGGTGTTGGCTTGGGATTCTCTTTCCCTCTCCCACTCACTCCCTCTTGCTCGCTCTCAAATAAATAAAATGTTTTTTTAAAATGAGGGGTGGCAGTGCCTTGGTGGCTCAGTCGGTTAAGCATCAGTTTTTGGTTCAGATCATGATCCCAGGGTCCTGGGATCTAACCCCATGTCTTCTCCCTCTGCCTGCCACTCCCCTACTTGTGTGCTCTCTCTCTCTTTCTTGGTCAAATAAATGAATAAAATCTTAAAAAAAAAAAAAAGGAGGGGAGGGGAAAGGAAGGAAGGGAATACTAAGGCTTATTGACCACCAGGCACTATGATGGGTATTTTATCATAATTGCCTCTTCCAATCTTCATAACAATTCAGGAAAGCATTTTACAGATGAGGACATCAAGGTTCAGATAAGTTAAATCATTTTCCAATATAACCCATCCAGTAAGAGGGGGTGTTCCCAGGGCCTGGAACACGCTTCCACACAATCTGCTTGCTTTATCGGAGAGCCCTTCTCTGATAACCCAGTATACTCACCAGTGCTTTCTTTTACTTCTTACAACTTCTCACCACTCAACATTTATTTGCTTGTTTATTGTCTCCCCCCACTAGGATACAAGCTGCACAAGAGAATGGATTTCATCTGTTTTGCGTACCACTCTGCGCCTAGTGCCTAAAACAGCATCTGGCATATAAGGTGGTACTTAGTAAACATTGTTGAAAGAAGTCAATGAAGATTGCATTGAACTGGCTGGTCAAAAAATTCTTTTATTATTTTTTTAAGATTTTGTTTATTTATTTAACCGAAAGAGACAGAGCAAGAAAGGGAACACAAGCAGGGGGAGCGGAAGAGGGAGAAGCAGGCTTCCCGTGGAGCAGGGAGCCTGATATGGGGTTCGATCCCAGGACCTGGGATCAGGACCTGAGCTGAAGGCAGACACTTAACGACTGAGCCACCCAGGCACCCTGGTCAAAAGATTCTTAATATAACTTCAGTATAAATTTGGTTTCACTGGAGCTGATAAAGATGTCTGCCTACCAAAGAACCTTTAATTTCCTTTCCCAGCTGGCTTCTGGAAGCTGACTATAACCTGCAGTTGACTCCTGGTGGCAAACTCTGCATTAGGATGAGTCATTTCCACAGATGGTTAAATTAATCCACTAATAGCTTCATTTTCATGGTGTTTTTATAATCAGAAGAAGAAATTACAAAAGTTAATAGGTGGCATATGTAGATTAAAATTTTGTTTTATATATGCATATGTTTGTGTGTATATATGTATAAAAGAAATTTATATATGATAAACCAGTGAAGATAACTGGGAATATGTTCTATTCCTGTGAGTACAAAATTTCTATCTCAACTCACTAATCCCCTTGATGGTTGCTACACTGTGCTCCTCTATCTGGGTTTTTCACAAACTTTATAGAATACCTCAATCGGCCACAGATACTTCAAGCACCACTGGATACTCTGGGTCATAAGAACTAGATGCTAGAGCAGTTTCAACAAGCTGAAGTTTTTTCTTATTCTGGACTTGACTCAAATCATGTAACCCTTCCAGGTTACTTTGTCAATGGGTTGGAGTACAGGTTACTCAGTAAATGTGGCATATGTTGTCTCAAAAATCCAGAATGATCTGGTATATATCCTACCTTTTTCCTAAAGGTAAGATGCAAGATGGGTTGTTTTTGTTGTTGTTTGTTTTTCTGGCTACTTATTGTTTTTATTTCAAAGGTAACATCTCCACATGCCCCAGGCCACTGGATCCCCAGACACATCCTTGAAGTGATACCTTGGAATTTTTGTGGGATTCCCCAGCCACTCTTTAGTATGTATATATTTTATCAGAGAACTGAGGATAACTGCTACAACCTGCTCCCTAGTTGTATCAGAAGGAATATCATCAATTTACTGGAGCAAAGCAATGTCCAATAGGATGGTAAGTAAACATAAAAACCAAATTATGATCCAGAGCTAAACTGAAGTAGTGCTGAGCCAAGAGAATATACAACCGACCTTCCAGGTAAAAGCAATTTCCTCAGGTGCCTGGGTGGCTCAGTGGGTTAAAGCCGCTGCCTTCGGCTCAGGTCATGATCCCAGGGTCCTGGGATCGAGGCCCGCATCGGGCTCCCTGCTCAGCAGGGAGCCTGCTTCCTCCTCTCTCTCTGCCTGCCTCTCTGCCTACTTGTAATCTCTCTGTCAAATAAATAAATAAAATCTTTAAAAAAAAAAAAAAAGCAATTTCCTCTCCTAGTCTCTGCTTATTGGGCGATAGAAAAAAGATCAATAGCAGCCTACTAGGTACAAGGAGCTGAGTTGATTTTTCCTCCAGTAAAGAGATCACATTTGAGTCAGCAGCTACAATTGAAGTTACCACTTGATTAAGCTTATAGTCATCCAATAACATTATCAAAGACACACTTCAAACAGATGAGTGAGGTGATGTGATAAGAGTCATCACTTACAAATATTTCAAGTCTTTCATGGTGCCTAATTACAGAAATTCCCCCAAATGATGTGATATTGTGTTTAGTTTATAATTTGGATAGGGAAGGTGCTCTCCAGGAACTTCCAGTTGGTCCTTTCTACCATAATAGATGGTAAGATTTCATGGGTCAGAGAGTAATGCATATGCATAATCTCCTACCAGTAACTGAATATTTCTATTCCAAATATAAGCTCAGGAAATAGGAAAATAAACACAGGTTGGGTTTGAAGATCCACTGGATCCCTATGAGAAGAATGGTAGCCAAACCTTCATCTCCTAGCTCTTCTAAGCCCCATCCTGACTGGTGGGCCACAGTGAAATTCAGATTCCTTAGTGATTAATTCTGGCTCAGAGCCAGTAACTAATCATTCCTGGGAGATCTGGATGTATTTCTCTTTCCTCAGGCTAAGTTACCATGGTAAAAATGCAGAAGACTTTCTGAGGAAGTCCAGGAATAAGAGTTATCACATGGTCCTTCCTCAAGAGTTCCTGATCTCTCCTGATCTCTCCTTCAAGGGGCCCCGGGACATCGTCAGAAATGGAAAAAGCGTAAGAGGCCATGACTCTTCATTGTGATGGCTTAAGTCAGGTGTACTCTTTTTGTACACCTAAAGTCTCCCCCCACCCTCCGTTACATGGTTTAGTGGGCTGTTTTGGCACTGAGGATCCCGTGTTAGCCACCATCAAAATTTCCTATAGGTCAAACTATTCTGATTACCACTCTAGCCCTGCTGCCTTTTATGGTAGCCATGCTCACTTTCTCTGTTGGGTAAGTGCCACTCTATGGCCTCCACCGTTCTGGGATATGATTGTCTCCATTGAAATCAAGAAGTACATTTCGGTAACAGAATATCCCCCCTCATCCTCAGTCTACAAGGGACAACTATTTGTACCTTGTGAAAATATAGGGCTCTTCTCACCAGTATATTTTTCTATGCCATAATGAAGGAAATGTTTTCTGAGCCTTCTTGGCTCAGGAAATGGGTGAGTGAATGATAAATCCACATTTAATAAATTTTCTCAAAACTTCCAAACGACTAAAGTCTCTGGATTTTTCTATATCATATCATAGAGTATCTGGTATCTCAACTTCATATATCATACGCCACATCAGGCTTCCAACAGCTGACCAAACAAATAGATCCTCTAAAACTAAGCAAATTTAGGCCATCGTAAAATTGTATCCCTAATCTCTTGAACTCCATGTCCACATATTTTATCCATGTCCTATTGAAATAAATTAGCAAAATGTTGCAATTCTTTTACTATGTAATATCTGACTTTAATTGATCCCTTGGGACTTAAGATAATATAACTCATATGTCTGGATGTAATGAGAGGGGTAGAGGGGTATGAGGAGAATTGGCATCCACTTGCAAGGAAACTCTCATGTGAGGTCATAAGAAGGGCTTCCAGCCCCAGACAAAGGCAAGGAGACTGTACTCTTTTGCTATCAAGATAGGCCCAGTGAGGTTTGAAGCACTTGGTATCAGCCAGATCCCACAATTCCCCTTTCCAAATTTCATGTTACCACTCTTTCCCATGTTATGCCCTAACTTTCACCTTAAAGATTAGACAAGACTGTGGGTTCAACCTATGTTAATCCAGCAACCCAGTTAACCTCAGCCGTGTGGGACCAGATGAAGAGATTCTTTTAGGGCAGCCATGGAACTCCCTGGTTCTCTAACCATACATTGAGGCAAGAATTTAAAACCCTGAGACTTCCATTTTCTTTTTTCTTTCTTCCTTCCTTTCTTTTTTTTTTTAGATTTTATTTATTTATTTGACAGAGAGAGATCACAAGTAGGCAGAGAAGCAGGCAGAGAGAGAGAGGGAAGCAGGCTCCCCACCAAGCAGGGAACCCAATGCGGGACTCGATCCTAGGACCCCGAGATCATGACCCGAACCAAAGGCAGAGGCTCAACCCACTGAGCCACCGAGGCACCCTTCCATTTTCTTTCTTTAAGCACAGTTAAAAACAGCCAGACTAAGCCACAGTCTTTATATTCCATATGCCCTTCACACAGCCTGTCACAGTGACCACTCTGATCACTAAGGCATTGTCTTCAATATGGACTTCACTCCACGTAACCACAGATGACAGTTAAAGTAATTGCTCACCACTGTGTACCATGCACCATGCCAACAACCCATCTTCTGATGTTAAACAGATCATCACAGCTTTCAACTACAACCAGGTCAGATAACCAATCCCACCTTTCCATCTTATTAAGGTACTATTGCCTGCGATCACAACCAGCTTTGGTCAGAATTATCTGTTTCAGCCAACAGAATATACTCCAGCATGTTTCAATGGAGAGAGATTTATTATAGAATATTATCTATAAGAAAAAACAAGAAATTTTGTGTGATAATGCAGGCAGGAGAAACACCCAGCCTCACCACAGAAGGTCCCAATGGAAAGCCGACAGTTACTACTACCTTTTATAGACATGTATGAGGCTAGGGACAAGACAGCAGGAAGGATCACCAATATAGCTTCCCCCAAAAGAATCAAATGTTTCCACTGCCTGATATGTATGGCTACTTCCTATATTGCTCACTTCTAGCAACTAATACTGCACAGGCGTATTTACTTGGATGAATTGTTCAAAGCCTGGGATTTTGTTGTTTTAATTTTCCACCCTCTCTTTTATGGGAAACCAGGCTAGAAGTGGGAGGCAATGGATATTGAATGACTCAATCTTCATTCCTGCAACAATCAGAAACACTTTTTGCCCAGCAAATATACTCCTGGAAGTCTATCTCACAGAAACAAAAGCACTCACATGTAAAGATCTACGTAAGAATGTTTATTACAGATACTTCTGTAAGCAACAAAAATCCATAAACAAAGTGAAAGCCCAACGCGAAGAACATTGTTGAATTCATTATAGTCCATGTAGATCCCTGAGTGCTATTATTATAAAAAAGAAATAGAGTTCTATAAGGTGACTGGGAGGGATTTCCTCAGGATGATTTTGACTAAGAAAAACAAGATAAAGACAAACGTATATTATGTGATCTTGTTTTTGCTTAGAAAACTAAAAGAATCTCTATGTATAATACATATGTGTATATGATTATGTGACTATAATAAAAACCATACGAGAAATATGCATCAGGTTTAAAACATGGGTTATCTGGGGGAGATATAGAGTGATATGCGTGTGAGGGGAGAAAGAACTATACCAAGGGGGGAAGTAGAAAAGAAAGAAGACTACATGTGAAAATTATGGGATGGATTCTGGGAAGGTAGCCTCAGCAGCACCAGCAAAGTTATTCAGTCTCTACAAATCTCCACATAAAAACAGCAGAACAACTAGATAGCAAAACCAAAGCACATGGAAAATATTCATAACTAGGGTTTGGATTTGCCAGATTTGGCAAATGAAAATGCAGAATTCCCAATTAAATTTGAATTTCAGATAAACAATGAATAATCTTTTAGTATAAGCATGTCCCAAATATGGCATAAAAAGTAACAGACCAGACATAAATGGGGGAGGGGAACTGGGCCAGAAAAATCCCAGAAAGCAAGCCACCATGTTTCTGAACACTATACAAAAACAACAGAAGAGGGAGCTCTATGAAATTAGAAAAGCTTTCCTGAGCTCCATCTTTTTTTTTTCTTTAGTCCAGGAAAACTAATTTCACACAAAAATAAGAAAGAGAATAGTATCAAGGTCAGATCCCACACAAAATTACTACAAGAAAAAAGAGAATAAGGAGCAGAATAACATCCCAGAAGACAATGAAAGCGTGCCAAAAGACCTGCCCAAAAAACAGGTAAAAATCGTAAACTACTACTTCAAAATGAATACCATGAAAGAAATGATAGAAAACACACACACAGGAGCGCCTGGTGAGTTCAGTCGGGTAAGCATCCAATCCCTGATCTCAGCTCAGGTCTCGATCTCAGGGTGGTGAGTTCAAGCCCCTCATTGGGCTCCACAATGACCATGGAGCCTACACCAAAAAGTCCAATCTTAATCAGAATTTGAAAAATTCAAAAATGAGGTGATGGAGTTCAATAGAGAACAAGAATCAAAAGGAAGAAATCATTTCAGAAATGAAGGTGAAATTACAAAGAATACATGAGCAAGTCAATGCGGCTGAAGAAAAATAGAAAGTAAAAAGAAGAAAAATTTAAAATCAACAATAAAGGAAGAGAAATAAAAAGGAAGGAAGATAAAAGAGATCAAACACACAAGTAATAGGAATGCTTAAGGGAGAAAACCAAAGCAAGAGCATAGGAAAAATGCTACAACCTATACATTAAAAATGAAACAAAACAGATAACAACAAACAAAATTTTCCTAAAAATAAAAGACTTATAACTGCACATTGAAAGAGCATATCACATAGCTGAGATTATTGACCTAGAACAACCAAGACCCCAACATATTCTAGTAAAATTATTGGTCGTAAAAGAAAAATTAAAAGTCTCTGACATCTAGGGGAAAAAAGCATGTGACTTTTAAGGAAAAGAAAATTAGATCATCAGAATTTGGGTGCCTGGGTGGCTCAGTTGGTTAAAGCCTCTGCCTTCAGCTCAGGTCATGATCTCAGGGTCCTGGGATCAAGGCCTGCATTGGGCTCCCGGCTCAGCGGGGAGCCTGCTTCCTCATCTTTCTCTGCCTGCCTCTCTGCCTACTTGTGATCTCGCTCTCTGTCAAGTAAATAAATGTAAAAAATCTTTAAACAATAAATAAATAAATAAATAAGATTATCAGAATTTTTCTTTTTTAATATAAACGCAATTAATTAACATACAATGTATTATTAGTTTCAGAGTAGAGGTCAGTGATTCATCAGTCTTACGTAACATCCAGTGCTCATTATATCACGTGCCCTCCCTAGCGTCCATCACCCAGTTACCCCACCCGCCCCTGCTCTCTTCCAGCAACCCTCAGTTTGTTTCCTATGTCGTCAGAATTTTTGACAACAACACTTTATGCCAGGACAAAAAGAGAAGAAGAATAATATAAGCAAGGAAAAACAAGTATGGAACAAGGATTTTATATCCAGCAAAAATAACTTTCAAATATAAAGGACACGAACAAACTATTAACAGCATATAAAAACTGGGGACTAGTCTCATGAGCCCTTCCTGAAAAATCTATCAGACAGAAATCAGCTTCAGGCCACCAAAATAACTAGACAGACATTGATATAAGGACAGGTGATGAGCATTCTATATATAATTACATATCAGACTTACAAATAAATGAGAGCTAAGAGATAGAATATTATATATATAAGATATATTCTGACAATATAAATATGGTACAACTACCTTATTTATTTTTACTTTTTAAAAACAGCTTTGTTGAGATATAGTTCAAAGGCCATATAGTTCACCCATTTAAAGTATACGATTCAGTGGCTTTTAGTATATCTATAGAAACACGCATCTATCACCACATTCAATTTTAGAACATTTTCATTACCCCTCAAATGAAATCCCATACCTTTAAGCTGTCATTTCTAACCTCCCCATCCCCTAACCTAGGATGCCCCAGGTATCCACTGATCTGGTTCCTGACTCTATAGATTTGCCTACTCTGTATTTCATATAAACGGAATTAGACAATACCCACTAGCAACGTATGAGGGTTCCAATTTGCCCACATTTTCTTTGATAATACCCATCCTCGTAGGTGTGAAGTGATAGCTCATTGTGATTTTCATTTATATTTCTCTGATGCTAATGAGGTTGAACATTTTTCAGGTGCTTAGTCTCCATTTATAGATCTTCTATGGAGAAATATCTATTCATATCTTTTGTGTACTTTTAAATTGGATTATATGTCTTCCTATCATTGAGTTGTAATTGTTCTTTATATATTCTAGATACAAGCCCTTATCAAGTACATGATTTGCATATAATTTCTCCCATCCTGTGGATATCTTTCTCCCATCTTTTGATGGTATTCTCTGAAACATAAAAGTTTTCCATTTTTATGATGTACAGTTTATTATATTTTTTGTTGTTGTTGCTTTTACTCTTGATGTTGTATCTAAGAAACTGTTGCCCAAACCAAGGTCACAATGATTTGAACCTGTATTTTCTTCTAAGAGTTTTACTGTTTTAGCTTTTACACTTTGGTCTTTGATTCATGTGGCATTTATTTTTATCTATGATGTAAAGTAAGGGTCCAACCTCATTCTTTTGCATGTGGATATCCAATTGTCCTGGCAGCACAACTATTTTTTTTAGATGGTGAGAGAGAACAGAGAAAGAATGGGCAAAGTTTTATACATTTTCAGCAATCATATTGGTGGTAGTATTAGAATTGTTAGTCTGACTCTCTTGATGTATAATAGAGGATAAAACAAATGAGTAATTTTCTTTTTTTTTAAGACTTTATTTATTTATTTGTCTGAGAGACAGAGAGAGAGAGAGAGAGAGAGAGCACAAGCAAGGGGAGCGGCAGGCAGAGGGAGAGGGAGAAGCAGGTTCCCCACTGAGCAAGGAGCTCAATGCAGTACTTGATCCCAGCACCCTGGGATCATGGCCTGAGCCGAAGGCAGATGCTCAACTGAAGGAGTCATCCGAGGGTCCCAAATAAATGAACAATTTTCATCCCCTGTATCCTTGAAAACCAGATCCTCAACATAAAATAAAGAAGGCAGTCATAATAGAGAAGAGGTTAAGTAAATGTTCCATAGTCCAGGATTATTGTTATAAATATTAATATGAACTCATGAATTATTTAGCTCTAGCCACTGAAAGAAACCTAAACACAATGACATACTATGTAGCAATGAGTACCCACTAGCACTCAGACTGTGGTCTTAAAATACCTTTTTTCACTAAAAGAAAATGATATTTTTGACAAAATGGCTGATCCCAAGTATGGGGCAAAAAGTACACAAGATGAACCCAGAGCATCTAAAGGAAGGATTGCAAGGAAGCAAGGAAGTTACCGAAGACAACTAGGATGAGGTCAAAAGGACTTGGGAGCTAACTCAAGTCCCAATGGCCATAGGACTCTATGAGCTTCAGTAATCACAGTAATTGCAACAATTTGAAACTGATCTAATACGTCTAATATGTCCAGGAGTTCGTAATGACACTTTTAAAAACAAGAATTGATCCCCTTCAGAGGATGATAGGGAACTAATTTATTATCTTGAAACTAATAAATAAAAGGAATAACTGTAACATTCATCCTGCCTTTTATATGAACTTTACTGCTGTATAACAAAATAGAAGATGAGGAAAAAATGTGTTTTTATAAAAGTATTTCCACAAAAAAGGAAATAGAAATGATACAGTATCATGGTAGAATATCAACATTTGGCATCTCCCCAGTGAATAAAAGATATGTCATTATGCATCTGTAAAGATCACAGAAAAATAACAACCAGACAATGTGTGCTTCCTATCGTCTTGCCATATAATATTTAGTGTTTTGCCGAAGAGATTGTACCTGTTGTTTGATCCATCATTTGGATCAGCTGCCTGTTTGCAAGAACTACAGAAAACAGAACACACTGAACTGCACCAAGAATATTTAAGTAACAAAATCCAGCCTGTGGGTCAAAAAGCCTATAAGCAAAAGAAAGAACGAAGGAAGAGTCTACAGATTAAAAGATACTTACATGATATATGTTTAAATGGGCAAGAGTAAACTATAATGTCTAGGAATGCACATTGGGGTAATAAAACTCTAAAAAACAAAAATGTAACTAAGCGGTCACTATAAAAGTCAGGTCTGTGGGGCGCCTGGGTGACTCAGTCTGCCTTTGGCTCAGGTCATGATCCCAGGGTCCTGGGATAGAGCCCCGCCTCCGGCTCCCTGCTCAGCGGGGAGCCTGCTTCTCCCTCTCCCTGTGCCCCACCCCCACACATGCTTTCTCACTTGCTCTTGCTCTATCTCAAATAAATAAATAAAATATTTGAAAAAAAATGTCAGGTCTAACGAGTAGTCACTTGGGAGAGGCACACATGTGATTGGGTGGGGTACATGGAAGGGGCCTCTAGGATAACTGGCAAAGCTCTATTTTTTTAATCTGGATGGTGTTCATCTTTAAGTAATTCAGTAAGTCATGTGTTTTATTTGAGTGGTGTCCTGCAATGATGTTTTATTTTACAATAAAAACATATATTTAAAAAATTTCTTATACCCCAGTCACACCTCAGACCAATTAAATCACGTTCTCTGGAGGTGAGATCCAGGCATCAGTATTCTTTACAACTCCCTGGTGATTCTTAAATGTAGCCAAGTTTGAAAACCAGTGTGTAAGAGGAACAGCATTTCACTGTGCTCAGTACCAGGGCCTGCGTTCCAGTCTCCACATAGCCACCAATATGGTGGTGTGAACGGAGCAAGTAGTCTAAACTCTCTCAACCGCAGGAGCTGGTCTGCATGTTGTATGGTGAAAACGGTTTACTTAACAAAAATCAGGATTGGAGAGGCTGATTTTTTTTTTTAAGATTTCATTTATTTATTTGACACAGAGAGAGATTACAAGTAGGCAGAAAGGCAGGCAGAGAGAGAGGAGAGAGGAGGAAGCAGGCTCCCTGCCGAGCAAAAAGCCTGATTCGGGACTAGATCCCAGGACCCTGGGATCATGACCTGAGCCGAAGGCAGAGGCTTTAACCCACTGAGCCACCCAGGAGCCCTGGAAAGGCTGATTTTTTAAGTCCCTTTGAGTTCTAGAGCCTGATAATCTAAAGAAAACAGAAACAGAAATTGTATTTGAGGGGCGCCTGGGTGGCTCAGTGGGTTAAAGCCTCTGTCTTCAGCTCAGGTCGTGATCCCAGGGTCCTGGAATCAAGCCCCACATCAGGCTCTCTGCTTGGCGAGGAGCCTGCTTCCCCCTCTCTCTCTGGCTGCCTCTCTGCCTACTTGTGATCTCTCTCTCTGTCAAATAAATAAATTAAATCTTAAAAAAAAAAGAAATTGTATTCGAACAATTTAATTGTATAAACCTTCTAACAGTTGTGTATATGATATGCTCTCACCTATGCATCCATATGAAAAACGTGTGTGTACGTGTTGTTTAGAGTCCTGGTGTGAAAAGGAATTCACCATATATGGTTTAATTACGAGATTTCATGAAGGAGCAAAACAAAGAGGTCTGGGCAGGATTACTGTAGTCACAGACTCACAACAGTGAAAACCTGTTTCCCCACCACACCGAATCTAAAAAACAGGAAGAATAAATGTTTGCTGGAGCCCAGCAAGAGCTAGAGCTAACTTGTCTGAGGATACAGCCATTGACACTGGGTCCATTCTTTTGTATAGCTGTGTACATGACTAGACCACAATACATTTGTCCATTCTACTGCTACTCGAATTATTTGCAAATTTTGTTTTCATAAATAATGTTTCTGAGAACAGTGTCAGAGATGCTTCTTGATGAACATATACACACATTTCTGTTGGATATATATGGAGGAGTGGAATTGCTGGGTCGTAGCCCATATGAATCTTCAAAGTGGACTGCCAAACTGTTTTTCAAAGTTCATGTGTCAATTTACATTCTCACTAACAGTATGGAAGAATTCCTTCCGCGCCATAGTCTCATCAACACCTGCTGAAGAAGATAGACAAACTGGGAGGATCTACACACTTAGGTATAAACATTCATTATAAAACTATGGTGATTGAGACAGTGTGGTCTGGGTGAAAAAGTAGATAAATAAACCAATGAGAAGAATAGAGAGTCTAGAAAATGGTCCCACACATATATTTAAAACACTGAATTGATGACGATGAAGGTAACATCTTAGAGCAGTAGAAAAGAGAGTGTTTTCAGTAGATGATATTGAGTCAGTGGAATATACCTGCCCAGGAAAAGAAACTTGACTCCACCTCACTCCATACCCATCCATAATCATTTCCAGGTGGCTTGCAGAGGTACACGTGAAAGTTGAGACAATTAAGACTGAGAAGAAAGCAAAGGGTCCTAATGACCTTGGACAAATTCTTAAACAGGACACTAAAAGCACTTTAGCTAAGAAGGAAAATACTAATAAATCAGATTCCATTAAAATTGGGGATTGTTGTTCACAAAAAGACACAGTAAAAAAATAGAGTAGTATTCAGCACATACTGGCCAAGATATTTGTAACACATTGTCTTAGCTCAGACTGCTGTAACAAAATACCACAGACTAGATGGCTTTAAAAATAAACATGTATTTCTCCCAGTTCTGAAGAGTGGGTAGTCCGAGATCAAGGTAACTGCAGATTTGCTGTCTGGTGAGGGTCTGTTTCCTGGTTAACACACTGCATGTTTTCTTGCTGTGTTCTCATTTGGCAGAAGTTGGGGAGAGAGCTCTCTGGGGCTTCTTTTATAAGTACCCTAATCCCATTCATGACAGCTCCCTCCTCGCGACCTATTCACCTCCAGAGGCTCCACCAGCATGTTGCGGGTTAAGATTTCAACATAGAAATTTAGGGAGGACACAAACATTCAGGTGATAACACACATATAACTGACAAAGGACTCTTATCCAGGTTACAGAAAGAACCCTTAGAATGAAAAAGGCGGCAATCCAGTGGGACATTGATCAAGAGGCTTGAATAAGCACTTCACAAATGAAAACATCCAAATAGTCAAAAATATTCAAGTGTTAAAAAGGGCACAATCTCTTGCAAAGTATAACAATGAGATATTACCTCACCGCCACCAGCACAGATAAAATTAAAATGACTAACAACATAGTGTTGGAGAGAATATGGAGCAATGAGAACTCTCACACATATAAATTGATACAATCCCTTTGGAAGTGAAACTAAATTGAAAGTTGAAAATATAACATGACTCAGCAATTTTACTCCTATGCCTATATTCCAGAAATGCATACATCTGTGCTCCAAAAAACAGGTCAAAGAATGTTCATGAACAATATTTTTCTTAATAGACAAGACTAGAAATAACTGTCCATTAATAAAATCAACAAATAAGTTATGGTATACTCGTGCAATGGAATAATGCACAGCAATTAACATGAGCAAACCAATGTTGCAACAACACGAATCAATCTCATAATGTTGAATGAAAGAAGTCATCCACAAAATAATACATACTGTAGGAGTCCATGATTAGGTGGGAGAAACAAGATCACACAACAGAAAGATTCTAAGCAAAGCCATTGCAGGTGTTTAGTTTAATGTTTTACATAGCAGATTGATTTTGCCATTCTGCCTGATTCAGATACCATGGGGAGAATAAAAGATTACTTTTATTATAGAATCAGGGAATATATAAAAGAATATTTAATGGAATGCAAACAAAGCTCTGAATAGATTTTTTCTTTTTTAAAAAACATTTAAAAATCATTAGAAGGGGCGCCTGGGTGGCTCAGTGGGTTAAAGCCGCTGCCTTCGGCTCAGGTCATGATGTCATGGTCCCAAGCTGGACTCCCGGCTCAGGGGGGCGTCTGCTTCTCCCTCTCCCTCTGCCTCCCCTGCATCCCCCACTCATGCTCTTACTCCCTCTCTCTGTCTCTCTCAAATAAATAAATAAAATCTTCTAAAAATAATAAATAAATAAATAAAATTGTTCTGTTTCTCTGCATATTTTCTCAGTGTTTGGATTCTTGTTTTTTTTTTCTATTAGAGACACAGCCAACAAAATCTCCAGACATAAACCAGGGTAGGAGGCCTATTTTTATAAAAAAGTAATAATAATCACAGTAGACCTCCTGTATGAAGTACTTACTGTTTGTCAGATACAGTGCTGAATGCTTAACATGAATGAATCCTCACAACTCTAAGAAGTAGCTGTCTTTATATCTATTTTACAGATGAAGAAATTGAAGCTCAAAAATGTTAAGTAACTTGGCCACAGTCACCTGGTCAGTAAGGGGCTAAGCCAAGATCCAAAAGGGTAAAAGTTCGCAGAGGAGGGTGGACCTGAAAAACTGTCCAGGATAGAAACTCATAGTGAGCACCTTGACTGTACAAATCTTCAGCACCTGACAGTCCCTTCCTATGGAAATCCGATATTGCAACAGTGAGGCTAAAATTGTCAGGAATGAATCATCAGGAGAATCTGGAATCTCCAGAAGTCTCCCATTGTCTTTGACACTGGAGGCCCCACGCCACATCAAGGAATGCCTACCCCTTGACTGGACAGAATGAGACCCTGAAAACTCTCCCTTGAACTACCAAGCCAGTCCCCCCTACTTGAACTACTACTTGCCAGCCCCCCACTTCCCCTTCCTCTGGGTTGGTCCAGAGGAGCAGTTAGCAGGCAGTGAGGACTGAGATGTCAGTTTGGATGACTGCATCAGGCTATCATCCAGAGTACCAGGGACATTCAAGATGCTGACCAGTAAGTGCCAGAAAATGTCCAAGGCTTTGCCTAAACATTTAGGCCTCGTGGCAGAGCCATCCAAATATGAGTTGGAAGTACCCTCAGACAGGTCACCACGTTTTAACTGGTTACTTTAATTGAGAGTGGAAAGCTAGAAGTCAGAGGCCTACAGTAATGGGTCTCAAACTTGAGCTTACATCAGAAGCATCTAGAGAACTAGTTAAAATACAGTTTGCTGACCTCCTGATTCAGTAGGTCTGAGGTGGGACCCAGTGATTTACATTTTAACAAGTTCCCAGCTGATACTGAGGCAGCTGGTCCAGGACCACACTTTGAGAACCATTGGCCTAAGGCAATGGTACAATAGATCACAGCTATATGGTTTTCTTAGCTCATAATGTGGCCCTTTTCTTCATGGTCAGAAGGAAGAGGGAGATTTTAAGGGCGCTGAACTGGGTCAGGGCAGAGGAATGCCAGGACAGTTCTGCCAAGAGGTGGAAATCATGGGAGCCATGTTACACTCCACCACATGCAGTGGGTTGTACTTATTCCTTTTTGTCTTCCTAATGTCCAACAGATAACTATTGATCAAACACACACACACACACACACACACACACACACACACACACGTATTTAGCAAAGACAAATGCTAATTTCGAGGAAATACCACAGTCTAAATTTATATTGCAGAGGAAAAATTTTTCCTTAGTGCCACACACACTGAATGACAGCCCTTTGTTCGAGAGTACCTGAGCACTGTCCCTCCCTCAACCTTTCCTCACTCTGCAGTGTGCAGGCCCAAGATTAGGGCCCATCCTTAAACTCTGTGCTTCTTCCTAACCACTGAGTTCCCACACGAAGAACAGTCTTTGGACTTGTCCTTTCTCTTAACCTTCAACCAAATCAAATTATTAGCCAAGGCCTATCTTCCCTCTCTCTCTGACAGTGAAAGAGAGGGTGAGAAAGGGTGTTTCCTCTTCAAATTACATAACCAATTTCTTCTTGATTGATGTTTTAAATAATTTTTATTTCCTTTACTGAATCTGTTCTCTGTTCTGTCATAAGTGTTTTGCTATTTCAATCCATCTCAAACTGGTTTTGAAGGTAGGTGAATTATCAAGAATCAACTAAAAATAAATAAACATCTCGATTCATAACTTCCCTGTGTCTTATATGTTTATGGGCTTGGTAGGAACTACAGTGAGATCATGAAGGGGTTGATCAATAGTGAGAATCGATGGATACTGGTGTCGGTGTGGTTAAGGATTGCTGGAATGGGTTACCAAAGCAAGGGCACTGTAAGGATAAGAGGAGGTAGTCAAAGAAAGGGGTGCTTGAAATCAACATGTTGGAGGTGCACAGAAACCAATGACGACTGATATTTAGACATTTGTGCTTTGATGTGTCACTGGTTACTAGCTTCTATCATTCCTGTAGCAAAGGAAGTTTCCCAAAGCTGCTCAGGTCATGTTTGATTCTACTATTATCAGTATCTTGACCGAGACACTGGGGACCACAGCAAATGTTCTCTAGGATGGGTGCTTCAAAGAAAAGTGTCTTCAAAGAAAGCATTTATGGGAGATCTGTGGGTCTTCCCAGCTAACCTTTGTGAGAGGGGAGACTTTGGATGCAAGCCTTATGATCATGTGGTTGCTTTTCTACTATAGCATAATGCAACTTCCCACTTCCCACGCATCAGCTCTATAGTGGCGCTGGCACTGAAAAATGTTTGAACTATTATCATGGTTTCATGGGCACCTCTTGTTGGGTCCCTTGGACAATTGAAGAGAAAGTGCCTGGAGGAAAATTAGAGCTCTAATTATGGATTGGCCTGCTGAGATAATGCTTGTAGGCATATTTTTCCATGCTTAAATCAGAGGCACACCATGGAAAGGAGATATTTCTGTTCTTGCCTCTTTGAAAGTGGCTTTTCTGTCCCTAAATTATCTGTCCCAAGAGATTCTCTATGAGTTCAGTAAAATTGCATCATGAGGAGTTCTTTTTTATTTGAAAATTACTCAGCTTCAGAGAACCTAAAAATGAAGTTGTTAGTAATTGTCTTCACACTAAGAAAGTTTGCATTTCTTCATCAAGCCTAGGCACACCCGGTAAGAGCCACCGAAAACAAGATTTTCCTCTCCCAAATCTACTCCTCTTACCACTGAACTGCCACTAGTTCTGAGACCACTACGTCCGGATTCATTTGTCCCATTATTTCTTGGAAAGCAATGATTTGTTTTTATTTTTTTGAATCTATTTATTTTATTTTATTTAAAGATTTTATTTATTTGACAGGGAGAGAGAGATCACAAGTAGGCAGAGAGGCAAGCAGAGAGAAAGGAAGAAGCAAGCTCCCTGCTCAGCAGGGAGCCTGATGCAGGCCTCGATCCCAGGACCCTGAGATCCTGACCCGAGCCGAAGGCAGAGGCTTTAACCCAATGAGCCACCCAGGCGCCCCTATTTTATTTATTTATTTTTAATTAATTTATTTTAGAGAGAGAGAGAGAGAGAGAGAGAGAGTACGAGACGGAGGGGCAGAGGGAGAGGGAAAGAGAGACTCTCAGGCAAGCTCCATGCTGAGCACAAAGCCAGACCTGGGGCTCCACCTCATGCCTGAGATCATGGTCTAAGCTGCAGTCAAGAGTTGGCCACTTAACTGACTGAGCCACCCAAGCACTCCTCAATGATTTATTTTTATAAAAATAAAGTGGGCACCTGGGTGGCTCAGTGGGTTAAAGCCTCTGCCTTCGGCTCAGGTCATGATCTCAGGGTCCTGGGATCGAGGCCCGCCATCGGGCTCCTTGCTCAGCAGGGAGCCTGCTTCCTCCTCTCTCTCTGCCTACTTGTAATCTCTCTCTGTCAAATAAATAAATAAAATCTTTAAAAAAAAATAAAGTAATATTCCTTACTTTTAAATCCAAGTAATAGGGGCACCTGGGTGGCTCAGTCATTAAGCGTCTGCCTTCGGCTCAGGTCATGATCCCAAGGGCCTGGGATGGAGCCCTGCATCAGGTTCCCCGTGCAGCAGGAAGCCTGCTTCTTCTTCTCCCACTTCCCCTGCTTGTGTTCCCTCTCTCGCTATCTCTCTCTCTGTCAAATAAATAAATAAAATCTTTAAAAAAAAGAAAGAAAGAAAAAATTCCCTTAAAAAATAAAGAAATAAATCCAAGTAATATACAAAAGCAACAAGTCACCCTACACTGCACACATTTGGTGAACTTCACTCTAGATACATTTCTATGCATATATACAGGTTTTCATAACAGTTTCATGAAGATATAACTCACAGGTCATACAATTCACCCTTTCTAAGAATGCAAATTGTCATTGTTAGTATTTTCACAGAATTGGGCAATCACTACAACTATCTAATTTTAGAATATTTTCATCACCCCAGAAAGAAACCCAATACCCATTAGCAATTATTCTCCATTTTCCTCTACCTCCAGCCTCTGGAAACCATAAATCTACTTTCTGTCTCTATGCATCTTCCTATTGCAGACATATATTCATGGAATCAATTTTTAGATTCTAACACCACCACTTACTAGCTATGAGACCTTGGGCAAATTACTTGGTTTATCTGAACCTTTGTTTTTCTATCTGTAAAATGGGATTATACTGCCTACTTTAAAGACTTGTAAGGGGGTCCCAGGTGGCTCAGTTGGTTAAGCTGATGACGCCCGATTGCAGCTCAGGTCATGATCTCAGGGTCATGAGATCTAGGTCCATTCTTGTCAGCCAGGAATCTGCTTGAGATTCTTTGCCTCCACCCTTCCCAACCTCTCCCAGCTCTCTAAAATAAGTAGATAAATCTTTAAAAAAATAAAAACTGATAAGGATCACTTGGAATAACACATATATATTGAGCACTGGGTATGGAAGTGTATGGAAGTGTTGACTCACTATATTGTACACCTGAAACTCATATGCCACTGTATATTTGGTAGAATTAAAATAAAAACTTTTTTTAAAAAAAGAAATAAACATGTATATGGTAGTTGTCTTGTGGTATTTGCCCTACAAATCTGATATCCCTTCCCCAAGGCTGGGATAGGTAGTAAGTTCAACTATCAGGACAAATCTATTTTTAAAGAATTCTCAAGAACAGTTTCATTAGCTATGGATGGATTTTAGGTCTTAATAGGAGCTTATGTCTTTTAGTCATCAAGTACAACAGAAACAAGTAAATACAATCAACTTGAAGAGTAGAATTTAAGATTTCATGTTTTCTACTGGAAGAATAAAATTTAATTCTTTTTATTTTTGTTATATGACTACCCCTGACACTTACATTTATTTACTCCTATTAATTTATTTAACTTATAAACACATTATCTTCCAAACAAAGAGATGACTTTAACATACTTTTATGTCTGTTGAGACCATGACCAATTTGATATTGCCTAGAAAATTCATTCTGGGTTGTTATAGATCAATTTTTTCTCTTTTTTTCCTTTTGGCCACTTTAGGTTTCAGACAATGATAACATTTGCTAAGTTATTTAATTGCCCTCATACGTCCCATATACCTCATAGAACCCTCTTGGTTTATTCCTCCTCTTATTTGAACACTTCCCTTAAGAATATTTCCTGTGGGCGCCTGGGTGGCTCAGTGGGTTAAAGCCTCTGCCTTCGGCTCAGGTCATGATCTCAGCGTCCTGGGATCAAGGCCCGCATCGGGCTCCCTGCTCGGCAGGGAGCCTGCTTCCTCCTCTCTCTCTCTGCCTGCCTCTCTGCCTACTTGTAATCTCTCTCTCTCTCTCTCTCTCTCTCTCTGTGTCAAATAAATAAATAAAAATCTTTAAAAAAAAAAAAAAAATATTTCCTGTGTTCCTTATGTGGTAACTTCTCAGGCCTTTTGTGCCAGAGAATATCTTTAATACAGTCTCACACTTAGATTATAACATATAGTAGTTCTTTTACTTTAGTACTCTAAAATTATTTTCCCATTGACATGGATCCACTTTGTCTGTGGTAAAAGGTGATGTTATTATCATTCTTGTTCCTTTGTAGCTCATTTACTCTGGAGATTCTTTGGGTATAAATGTGATTTTCTTTTTCTCACCTACCTGGCTTGACCTGTAATAAAACTTTTCAATTCTTTTTTTATTAAAGATTTTATTTATTGATTTGACACAGAGAGAGAGAGATCACAAGTAGGCAGAGAGGCAGGCAGAGAGAGAGGAGGAAGCAGGCTCCCCACTGAGCAGAGAGCCCGATGCAGGGCTCGATCCCAGGACCCTGAGATCATGACCTGAGCCGAAGGCACAGGCTCTAACCCACTGGGCCACCCAGGCGCCCAAAACTTTTCAATTCTTATCATCATTATTATTTCAAACATAACTTACCAGTAATTTTATTCTTCTCTTATTCTGGGACTCCTGCTATCTGGATGTTAAGATTTCTTTTTTTTTTTTATTTTTTTTTATTTTTTTATTTTTAAAGATTTTATTTATTTATTTGACACAGAGAGAGAGATCACAAGTNCCTGAGCCGAAGGCACAGGCTCTAACCCACTGGGCCACCCAGGCGCCCAAAACTTTTCAATTCTTATCATCATTATTATTTCAAACATAACTTACCAGTAATTTTATTCTTCTCTTATTCTGGGACTCCTGCTATCTGGATGTTAAGATTTCTACTTCAATGTTCCATCTCTCCTAGCACGCATTTTATGTTACATTTTCTGCTACCTCCTGGGAGAAGTTTTTAATGTGATCTTCTGAGTCACTAATTTGTTCTTTGGGTGAATCCATGCTGCTATTTCTCCCATCTATTTTTATATATAAATATACATACAATTCAACTATATATTATATATATTATATCCCATCTGTTATTTCAAGTATGTTTTTACAGCTTTTCCAGTGTGTTCTTGTTTTAATGAACCCTTTTTCTTTATTCATAGTGATAATCTCTTCTATTTGTCTCAGTCTTTCTTTCCTCATCTCTTCTCCCTCTCTCCTTGAAAATAATAAATTTATTGCCATTAAAAGGAATCACAGCAACTTTATAAATGCTGTGAGATACTGAAGAAAGAATCACAAAAACCTCAAGGGAAATAAACATGACATTTTATTCCAAGCCAAACAGTTATTCAAATACATAGGCAACAAATAAGCAACTTTGAACACAAAAGAATTCTGAGAATTCCTATGAGTTCAAATGGAGGATTCTATTAGAACATAAATTTAGGCCTACCTGGATATGACTGGAGAAACTGCAACAAAAGAACTGGCAGAGAGCGTTGGATGCACATTACTGAGGAATCAAGACAGAACACATGCAGTGCCTGTGGTGGAAGAAGAGATTAGAAATGAGCTTGGAAGGACATAACTGACAAAAATGCAGAGGGGAAGGGGTCACAAAGACAGGATAAGGTATAAACACATGTGGCATAAATGTGTTTCTTCATCTTTAATAGCTTGGTCTACGGAGCTGCCAAAGTAAGTGAGAGAAGGATATATAATAATGCAAAGTTTAACTCTAAGAAAATAAAACTATCAATTAAAATTAAGTGGGGGGGGTAAGGGAAAGGGGAAGGAAGTAGAAATATTCAAATTTTATCATTGCTCAGAGTGGGGATTTTGTAGATTCTACCTGAAGAAATACAAGATTAGGATAGTAACATAAATAACAAAAAGACAAGAAATAACAAGTGTTGGTGGGGATGTGGGGAAAAGGAGACTATTTTGCACTATTGAGGGCAATATAAATTGGTATGATCATTATGGAAAACAGTATGGAGGTTCCTCAAACAACTAAAAATAGAACTAGCATATGATCCAGCAATTCCACTTCTGGGTATTTGTCCAAAGGAAACAAAAATCACTATCTTGGAAAGATATCTGCACCCCCATGTTCACTGCAGCATTATTTACAATAGCCAAGATATAGAAACAACCTAAGTGTCCACTACTGAAGGAATGGATAAAGATATATGGGGTGTGTGTGTGTGTATGTGTGTGTGTGTGTGTGTGAGAAATGGAATATTATTCAGTCATAAAAAAGAAGAAATATTACCACTTACAACAATATGGATGGACCCTTGAGGGGATTATGCTAAAGTAAGCCAAACACAGGACAAATACTATATGATTTCACTTAAACATTGAATCTAAAAAATGAAACTCCCAGATACAGAGAACAGATTGATGGTTGCCAGAGGGGAGGGGGGCACAAAATGGGTGAAGGTGGTCAGAAGGTATAAACTTCCAGTTATAAGATGAATGAGTCCCAGGGGTATAATGCACAGCATGATGACTATAATTAACAATATTGTATATTTGAAGGTTGCTTGGAGAGTAGATCTTAAAAGTTATCATCACAAGGAAAAAAATTGTAATTATGTGTGGTGATGGCAACAGCTGGCTGGTGCAGTTGGTTGAGCATCAGACTCTTGGTTTCAACTCAGGTTGTGATCTCAGTGTCATGAGATTTAGCCTGGAGTTGGGCTCCACACTCAGCACAGAGTCTGCTTAAGACTCTCTCTCCCTCTATCTCAGCCCCTCCTCCCATGCTAGCTCATGCTCTCTCTTCTCAAATAAATAAATAAATCTTTTTTAAAAAAAAGTTATGTGTGAGGGTGCCTCGGTGGCTCAGTCGTTAAGTGTCTGCCTTCGGCTCCGGTCACGATCCCAGGGTCCTGGGATCAAGCCCCACATCAGGCTCTCTGTTCCACGAGAGGCCTGCTTCTCCCTCTCCCACACCTCCTGCTTGTATTCCCTCTCTCACTGTCTCTCTCTCTCTCTCTGTCGAATAAATAAAATCTTTATTTAAAAAAAAGTTATGGGGGCGCCTGGGTGGTTCAGTCATTAGGTGTCTGCCTTCGGCTCGCGTCATGATCTCAGGATCCTGGGATTGAGCCCCACATTGGGCTCCCTGCTCAGTGGGAAGCCTGCTCCTCTCTCTCTCTCTGCTGCTCCCCTTGCTTGTATTCCCTCTCTAGCTGTCTCTGTCAAATAAATAAATAAAATCTTTAAAAAAATTATGTGTGGTGATGGATGTTAACTAAACTTATTCTGAAAATCATTTAGCAATATATGCATATAACAAACCAAATTATGTTGTGCATCTAAAACTAATACATTATATGTCAATTGTACCTCATTTTCAAAAAGATAGTTACATAAAATTACAAAGCTAAAAACTAGAATACAAATTTAAAATTTCCAAATTACTAGAAGAAAGCTACCTTCAAACAAAACAAAGGGCTGGAGAAATCTGTGTAAGATTGGTGGTCATATCGATGATATCTTGGTTGGGACATTGCATTAGAGATTTGCGAAATGTTACCATTCTGGGAAACTGGGTAAAGGGTATGCAAGATTTCTCTGTATTTTGTCTTACAAGTGCATGTGTCTACAATTATTCAATTAAAATTGCAATGAGAAAAACAACAAAGCAAAGAATTCAAAAATATTTTAAAGCTCAAAAGCAGTAAAAAAAACAAAATATACAGAAAGAGAGCCCCAAACCTCATGCTAATTAATGTAAATGAGCAAGATTTAGATTTTAAGACAAAAAGACTTTCAGATTGGCTCACAAAGCATAAACCAACTATATGTTATAGTCTAGAGACACACCCAAAACAAATTAGCACTGTCATACTTCCTCACATTCCCTGACTTTTAGTGGATGCTATTTTATTTTCTATTGTGAGGGTTTATAACCTAGACATTTCGTTCTATAATGTTGGTTTCCCTAGGGTTTATTCCCAGCTCTATGTTTGAATTGGTATTGCAAATAACGCTTCCAAACATCATTTCTAGTTCTTTATTTTGATTCTCTTCTTGATTCTATTTCTATCATTAAAATACTTTCCTCAAGAAAGGCTTATATAACAACAGCAACAAGAATGATGGCAGTGCAAAACAATTTTAACATTGGTTCAGCCCTCGCTATGTGCTGAGAACTGTGCCCAGATACTTTAAATTATCTCATTTAGCCCTCAAGACAACCCTGTCTGGAAACTATTATTATCTCTATTTTATAGTTACTTGTTCCTTAAACACGGTAATTTTGCTCTCTTCTAGCTTCTGTATCCAAAATTGCTTATCTACACCCTCCACCCCAGCATTTAAATTCTATCCTCAGAAATACAGAAGGTTATTTTACCAAGGACAATGTCTTCATTTGAACTTGGCAAACAAAAGATCGCACCATCCTTAGAGGGCAGTGGGAGATTAAAGATAATAGCAATTTTTTTTAAGATTTTATTTATTTATTTCACAGAGGGAGAGAGATCACAAGTAGGCAGAGAGGCAGGCAGAGAGAGAGAGAAGGGGAAGCAGGCTCCCTGCTGAGCAGGAAGCCCGACGCGGGCCTCAATCCCAGGACCCTGAGATCATGACCTGAGCCGAAAGCAGAGGCTTTAACCCACTGAGCCACCCAGGTGCCCAGCAATTTTTTTTATAATAGCAAAATTTTATTCTAGCACATTTGGGAGTTCCACAAAATAAGCCCAGAAAAATTGACTTTAAAGACCCTCCATTTACTGAAGAGTGAAAGGAGAGCTTGAGGAGGTAGCTCAGAGCTGGAAGTAAGATGTTTTCTTACACGGGTAGGATGAAAGGGTAGCCAAAGGAAGATCATACTAGTACTTTAAAGTACTCAAGTCTGGGTGAGCAATGAACAAGGATTGCTTTATCTGAAGTTGTAATTCTAAAGGAAAAGGCTGAAAAAATATTGTTTTAAAAATTATTGCTAACTGGGGCACCTGGGTAGCTCAGTTGGTTAAGTAACTGCCTTCGGCTCGGGTCATGATCCCAGGGTCCTGGGATCGAGCCCTGCATCAGGCTCCTTACTCAGCAGGGAGCCTGCTTCTTCCTCTCCCTCTGCCTGCTACTCTGCCTGCTTGTGCTCTCTCTCTCTCTCTCTCTCTCTCTCTGTCAGATAAATAAATAAAATTTAAAAAAATAATAAAATAAAAATTATTGGTAATTGGAATCATCCCTAAATCCTAGAGCTTATATACTTCCCCAGTTGTGGTAGTAAAGAAATGGGCACAAAATTCATTTGTGTGGATTACCATATTCTTANGTCAGATAAATAAATAAAATTTAAAAAAATAATAAAAATAAAAATTATTGGTAATTGGAATCATCCCTAAATCCTAGAGCTTATGTACTCCCCCAGTTGTGGTAGTAAAGAAATGGGCACAAAATTCATTTGTGTGGATTACCATATTCTTAATTAATTGTATCTTTCTGTACGGCTTCTGGGGTATTTGAAGATTGGTTAATTACCTTCTCCTTTTACTTTCCTTTAAAATACTAGTTATGGCAAAGTTCTTCCTCTTACTCATTCCCACCTCTCACTATTGTAAGTGGGTGTGTAGGTGGTAGTTAAATTCATCATTCACTCCATAGGTCGAAGAATACTGAAATGATGATAGACTTAATGAGGAATGGGCACCACCTAGAAATTGCAATCTCCAGGGTTAACTAACAGTCCTAAAATGAAAACAGTAAAGCATGGTGATTACGAACAATGGACTTGGGAACCACAAGCTCAGGTTCAAATGCAGGCTCTGCATACAACCTAGGCACCCCTGTGAGGATTAAAAGAGTTAATACATCTAAAGTACTCAGAAAAACGCCTGCCACACAGTATGTGCTCAAGAAAAAATTAATGGTCCTGTGCTTTTACCTCAAGGTGCTGAACATGACTGTGTATTGGTTCCTGGGAAGCAGTTTGCGTTTTCCAATTAGTGGTATGGAGCAGACCCTTAAATATGTTATATTTGCCTCCAGCATTCAAAGGTGTCCTTGAAACATTTGTTTCTTCTTAGTGATGAAGCGAGGCACAAGGTGAAACAACTTGCCTTTCATTTTGGATGGAGTATCCCAACATACCCCAGATCTTTCACACGCCACCCATCCGATAATTTCTCTAGAGTGGAAGGCTCCCGTATTCCACAGGATTATCTCTTTGCTCTGCTCCCTTCATGGGAAACTTCACGAAGTACCCTGTGTGCTTGTGGCTTTTAGTTCCCCAGAGCCTTTGGTATGATGCCATCATTCTTGCAAAGCAGCATGCTGTCCTTTGGAATGGAGATGGAGTCAGGGACACTGCAGAGTTCCAGAGCCCCATTTGGTTGTGGGGGCTCCCAGGCTCTGTTCCTGACTCATCAGCCACCTGACTTACCGGCCTCTGGTTTAGTATTTTCTGTTTGTGAAATCAAACAAGGTTGCTTTGAACAAGAGGCCAAGAGAAAGGTTGGGGAAAGACCCGGAATGGGCGGAGAGTCACAACAATATGGGATATCCAGTGGTGTCAAAGAACGACAAAAGTCTTGGATGACAGGTGCAGCACAACCAGGGTCCACGCTGTACATAAAACCCGGCGTTCCCAGCAGATTGGATCTGTTTATATTCGGTTTTAAAAAGTGGCGGTGGGGGTGGGGGTGGTAAGGAACAAGCAAACAGACTAAAAAAGAAACCATCTTATTCCCTTTTTTATGCAGCTTCTGGAACCCACTCAAGTGGTAAGACATCCTATTCCAAGGAAGAGAAATGCTTTTCATTACTTGGCAATAATCAGGATTGGCAATTTATTAGCATCTATTTTAACATCCTGGGCATCTCGTGTAATGACAGGAGAGGTTGATCAACATTTATGGAAAAACATTTAGGAACTTCCATAAATTTGTGTTTCCTGTACAGAGCACTGACAATCCGGAGATGTAATGACGATTTTGAAATCTGGGTTTAGGAATTCCTTTGAAACTGGTCCAGGCTTGTCAGTGCCTTTGAAAAGCATATGGCTAAAGGCAGCAATGATAATAAAAACCCAAGGAGGCACAGCTCAATCACTCAGTTGCTTTTCTCCCCTACCCCCAGCTGCCTGTGCTATCCGTCCATTACACGCTCTCCGGGCCACTGGCAGAAAATCTGTAACTGTCAATGTGAGGAGTTTCTGATGCATTATTATAGCAGGCAACGTTATTGTTTTTTTCTCCTTTAAAAAATATCTTGGCAAGATACCTGAGACTCTGGAATGGGCCGCCAAATCTCAGTAGGATTCCAGATGGTTGAGATTCCGGCTCCTGATGCCCTGATGTCTCCCTCCTCCCTCCCCTCTTAGATATTTTCATTTGTGTTCTCCTCAGAGATAAATATTTTTGTGTCAACCAGCCTCAGTAGTGGTCATTATTGAACATTTCCGTGTTACCCAGAGGTGAATGAGCTCAGTCACATACACTTGTGAGGTGCAGCCTTCATCTCTCCCCTTTGCAGGTGCCCCTTGCCCCTTTCAGCAGCCTCCCCCCACCTCCCTCTCCCACTGAGGTGTCCTGTGAGGACCTGACCTACTAATGCTCCCTCTTTCTTCCCCCATTTACCTGGCTGGCCCCTAATATGAGCTCAAGCACTGGCACGGTGGTGTGTGAGCTCCTTTGTGATCCCGCCCTGACCTCGGCGGTCTGGGTGACTGCCCTGCTCTGGGCTCCCTTGGCACCCTGTGTTGTCCTCCATTGCAGGAAGAGAATGTAGCGTCCGCACATGGAGACTTCAGGCAGACTCAGCGCAGCTCCGGGCTCTGCCTCTTCCTCTGTGTGACCTCGTGCTGGGCACTGAACCCCTCTAAGCCTCAGCCCCCTTATCTGAAAATGGGGAAACTAAAATTACCCCAGCGTGACGGTTGGGAGGACTAAGCAAGGTAAAGCACTTCCAAGGTCATCGTTTGGTGGACTTGTAGCTATTGTCATTGTTACTCTACTAGAACTTCATTTCCGCTCTTGGGTGGGGGTCTGTCTGCCATGCTGGATGGTAAGCTCCTTGAGAGCAAGGACCACAGCTTTGTCATCTCTGACTCCCAATCCCTAACTCAGTAGGTATTAATCCATTCTGCTCAGACGGTATTTGAATGTTTAAGTGGGGCTATTGGAAGGACTGTGCCCTAAACAAAGGGTATGACCTTAGCTGGGGACACTTCAATTATATGCAAGGCAAGAATATTTCTACTACTTTACTCATATGTCCATTTTTTGCCCTAAGGAAACGAATACCACATTACTGGTCCTCTCTGAGAGAGGAGGAGTTGCTCAAAGCTTAGGACATTCCTGAACCACGTTGTAACTTGAAACAGGTGGGAGTTTCAGCTCTGTTCTTTTACTCCCTGCCTCTCTGCAGGGAACAGAGCAGGTTTGATGGTCCTTCTGGTCAACTCCCCTGTTCTACCTTCCCTGTCTGGACCTGTGGGAGGGAGGGGAGTGTGTAGACTCTTGGAACTCAGTTATCCTCAGTCAGGAAGAGATGGCTTAAGAAGTACCTCTTAGACTTTCAGAACTAAGTCTCATGCTCCAGCCCAGAGAAGCCCTATCTTCGGCAGGTGACCTTTGCTTGTGGACTGTTAATAACATGATGCTGTATTTCCCACTTCTATGTATAGCTGAGGGAATCTCAAAGTAGATAAAGAACACATACTATAATTCAGAAACCAAAATCCCATCCCAGCTGAAATAAGGGATATGTGGGAAAGACCTGGCTACCCTCATGAGCATTTTAAGAGTACATGATCCCTGCCAGGGACTGTGGAAAGGATGGCAACACTAATCCGGATACTCTTGAGACATTCTGGGAGAGTTCTTGAGATGGGCCAGAGCGGGGGAGTTTTTCATGTTACTCTCTACCCATGTGTTCTGATGACATCAGTTATGCTGAGCCCATGGGGCTTTCACCGTGAAAAGGATGCGATTGAAAGAAAAGAGGCACCGGTGAATAGGAGGCAGGGCTGGAAACCACCTCTTTCCTCCTTTGAGTCTCACTTCAAGAGTCGTTCCTTTCATATTCTACTTCTCCATTTGAGCCACACTATCTTCTCCTCCAGAACCCTCTCCGTTTCTAAGTAAATAGCCCTTGGCTGGAAGGCAGGTACCCTGGATTCTTGCCCAGATCTGCTCCTAACTCACCCGCCAGGGGACCATAAATCCTTAACTTCTCTGAGTCAATTTCTCATCTGGAAAACACATGCAAATACTTAGCTCTTAGGAGACTGTCAGGTCATCAGGGTGAGTCCTAATCCAACCTGACTGTTGTCCTTGTAAAAAGGGAACATTTGGACATAGAGACAGACACACGCATGGAGGTAAGACAGTACGAAGAGAACCCAGGGAGAATACAGCCACCTACAAGCCAAGGAACGCCTGAGGCTACCGGAAGCCAGGAGAAAGGCCTGGACAGATCCTTCCCTGCCTCCTTCAGCGGGGCACCTGCTGACACCTCTGATTTCAGATTTGGCCTCCGGAGCTGTGAGACAATACACTGCTGTTGTTCTGGGCCACCCAGTTTGGGGCACTTTGTGGTGGCGGCCCCAGAAAACTAATGTAGCATTAAATGTCCAACTTTTGTCTGTGGGTGTGCCTGGGTGGCTCAGTCATTAAGCGTCTGCCTCTGGCTCAGGTAATGATCCCAGAGTCCTGGGATGGAGTCCCACGTGGGGCTCCTTGCTCAGTGGGAAGCTTGCTTCTCCCTCTCCCTCTCCCCCTGCTTATGTTCCCTCTCTTGCTGTCTCTCTCTGTCAAATAAGTGAAATCTTTAAAAAAAAAATGTATGCCTGTGGCCATACTTACTGCCAAAAACATTGCTGATTGATATCCCTGAGATGGATATACAATAGTTAGTTATTTGTTGCTGTATAACAAATAACCCCCAAAACTTAGCAGCTTAAAACAAAACAACCCACACCATTTATGTCATACAGTTTTTAGGGGTCAGGAATCCAGCTTCAGTGGGTAGTTCTGGCTCTGGTGAAGGCCTCATGAAGTTAAAGTCAAGATGTTGGCCTGAAAAGCTGACTGAGGCTAGAGGACCCACTTCCCTCTAGAACATCAACATTGCTAAGACTCCATTCCAGGGACTCCACTCCATGTGTCTTTTGGTTCCACCTTTTATTTTATTTTATTTTATCTATTTATCATTTATTAAAAGATTTTATTTATTTACTTGAGAGAGAATGCGCATGAGCAGAGGGGAGGGGCAGAGGGAGAGGGAGAGGCAGACTTCCTGCTGAGCAGGGAGCCTGACCTGAGGGCTCCATCCCAGGACCCTGGGATCATGACCCAAGCCAAAGGCAGACACTTAACTGACTGAGCCACCCAGGTGCCCCTTTTGGTTCCATATTCTAGATCCTCCTAGAAGACACAATACAACTGGCTCAACCTGGACCAGGTCTCCTCCTCTAGACCAAATCAGTCGTTGGTGAAAAGTCCCAAGTCCTTCTTCCCCTGGCTCCATCCTCCTCTTTTCTTTCTTTCTTTCTTTTTTTAAGATTTTATTTATTTATTTGACAGAGAGAGAGATCACAGGTAGGCAGAGAAGCAGGCAGAGGGAGAGGGGGGAAGCAGGCTCCCCGCCGAGCAGAGAGCCCGATGCGGGCCTTAATCCCTGGACCCTGAGATCATGACCCGAGCTGAAGACAGAGGCTTAACCCACTGAGCCACCCAGGCGCCCTCCGTCCTCCTCTTTTTGACACTTCTGCTCACACTTACCCACCCCACCCATGTCTTCCCCTTACCCCAGTCTTCAGACTCCAGGTTCCCTTCTGAAAAAGGCCCTGATGGTCACTGTGTTAGAGACTACATTGTCCCGGTGGTAGGTAGAGCCTTATAGTTCCTGAAGGATTTTGAGGATCCTATAGATGCACACATTTACAAGACAGACCTTTCTTCTGCTAATTCAAATCACCTCCCACAATTCATTTTTATTCTAGGGACCCTCTCCCCAACAAGGTGAAGAGGAACTAAGGGGTTTCCACAGCACATCGCTTTTTATCCCCAACTCTGAGCGAGTGTCTTCTGACTCCTACTTGCTATCTGGAACTGGGAAACAGAGATACCAACTCCACTGGGAGAAGTGACTAATGGCAGCCTGTGTCACTCCATGCAGTGGCCTCTAAATTATGAGGCTCAAAGGAGAATGTCACTTACCATTCTGCCATTCTGCTCCATGGCAGAGGCCGAGGGAAAAACACTAATCAGTATTGGAGAGGAGGTGGGTAGGGAGTGTGGGGTGGGGATCTCTTAGTCAGCTGCCCTGATCCTGTCCTAGAAGAAAGAATTTCTGGAATGTGACAAAGGAAGTTATATCCAAATTGGTGGGTGATGGCTTCAAGATGAATAATATCTCAGCTATATTTGAGCTCCTCTTAAACATAGAAAATTATGCTGCAAGAAATAGCATTTAATCTGAGCTTTAGTCTCTGCCAAGTGAGGCCATTTAAGGATGTTTTTAAAATGTTAAGCCCGCCAAAGCAGATTTGCCCTATCAGTGACAATGAGGGCAGATGAGAAAGTGATGCAACAGGACAGGCTTCTGACTCCAAACCTGATTTGGGTACAGCATGGAAAGTCACCTTGGGTGGGGCAAGATGAAGGGATGACATGGGGGACCACATACTTAGATGTGAATTACTGCCAAGGGCCTAGTTTTGAGTGGTGAGTTTGTGGGTGGTATTACATTATTAAAAGCAACCAAATAAAAGTAAGTTTTAAGTGAGGATGAGCAGTAGGACAGAAGAGTCCTCAGCAGTTCCATGTTCCTATCTGTTAAGTGGGATTTTTTTTAATGCTTAGAAAATACTGGACTCACAAAAGAGTAAATATCTCCATAACCCTATCATGTTTGGGATATGGAGATTATAAATGTCTCTCCCCTATCCCTGCAAGTCTGGGAGTTCTCAGTAAGCTTGGGGCAGGTACTTCCTAACTTACACAAAATAGCAATATAATAGGGAGATCTTCAGTTTCCTCAACTCTGTGAACCCACTTGGTGAAAATATCCCTTTAAAATCTCTCTTTTTTTAGAGATATTATTTTTAAGTCATCTCTACAACCCAATGTGGGGCTCAAAGCCACAACCCCAAGATCAAGAGTCACATGCTCTGCCAACTGAGCCAGCCAGGTGCCCTCCCTTTAAAATCTTCAAAAGTGTTTACATATATAGACTTGCCATGGTATGAGTTTAAGTGATGATCCAAGTGACTAGACCCAGAATCTGGGTGTTCTGGGAGTTTGCAATCTAGGTATGATGAGGAAGGACTAGAACACCAGTTATTAAGTGAAAATACAGAGGTAAAGAAGGTCATTTTCATTTGGTACACACAGAAGGAAGGAAGGGAGGAAGGAAGGGAAGAAAGAAAGAAAGAAAGAAAGGAAGGAAGGAAGGAAGGCAGGCAGGCAGGCAGGCAGGCAGGAGTGTTGGCCTCCCACTCATGTCATGATCTCGTGGTTCTGGGTCAGTCTCCCTGCTCGGTGGGGTGTCTGCTTTTCCCTCTCTCTCTCCCTCTGTGATCCCTCTTGTTCTCACTCTCTCTCTCAAATTAATTAATCAATTTTAAAAAATTAAAAAGGGAGAAAGAAATCCTCTCTCTCTCTCAAATAAATAAAATCTTTCAAAAAATTTAAAAACTCATAAACTGTTCCTCAGATTGCTCATCTGTAAAATGTGCACGAGAAAATTACCCACCTTTTAAAGCTGTGATGAGCAGGAAATGAGTTGACAAGTATAAAGAATAGTGCATAGTTAGCAGTCTTGGATGTTAGCTAGGATTGTTCTCTAGTCATTGGACATGAGTGCCCACCCTATCTTCTCTATCCTTACTGATTTTTTTTTCAAAAATCCATTCCATTTTAATTCAAGGCCAATTCATTCAATTGGCCAAAACGTGGACTACTGAGACCAGTGGGCAGAGCTCAGTCTCTCTCTATGGATCCATTAAGGCTTCTTAGTTCTATACCAAAGATGAAGAACACCCTAGCACAGACCCCACCCTGGTGAAGACGGGGGGCGGGGAGGGGGGGAGTTAGCCATTGGAAAGCAGGTGCCCTTGGTCATGAGGGTCCCTGTAGGAGAGCAGGAGTGAGCAGGGACCTTATCTCCCCATTGAACAATCACTCTGGACCTCAGCATTCCCACCATTCCTTAATTCTCTAAGCTAGGAGGAGAGGAAATACTTTCAAACACAGGTTTCAGTCCCTCTTTTTCCCCACCCCCCTTCCCATCACCTCCAGCCCTCCCCTGAAAGCTGACATTCCAAAGAAGAATCTTGGCACTCCCACTGCTCTGGAGAAAGGCTCACCCTCTGATAACACAAGAGATACAAGGCTCTTGTCAAAGGCAGCGGAGCCATCAGGCAGCTCAAGAGCTCCAAAGCAAAGGTGCCCGGCAGCAGGCAGCCCGCAGCCTAAATATGGAGCTGCCAGGGAAATGACTGTTTCCAGGGTGAGCTGAAACAGCCATTCAGGAAACGAGCAACTCAGAACTTAGCAACGTAATTGAAGCCTGCCAGGCTCACCTCTCACACCTCCACCCCAGCCCAGCTACCGCTCTGTGTGGCGTTGCTTGGGAGGATCTGCTCCTGGCGCCCAATAGCTGGGTGAATTCTGCTCACCCGTGTTGCCCAAACAGCCCTGAAGGAAACCTGGGCCTTCCATGGGGGTGGGGGTGGGGAGGTACAGGGGTGCTTCAGTGGAGGAAAGAATAGCCGCCCAGTGGAGACAGCGACATGAAAGTGGAAAGAGACTGTACAAAGGCACCATCCGGGGAAGTGAATCCATCCAGATTATCCCATTTGGAAATGGAAAACGTGTGCTTGGGATGATGACTGGCTCTCCTCTTAATCACTGTCATTAAAACAAAGCAATCATAAGACAAATGGTAGATTAAACAAGACCAATTAATGAATCCATGTATGACAGGATGCATTTATGAAGACACAGTGGGCTTCGGGGTCCTCATGAAAACTTGCCCACATCAGGGGCTCCTGGGTTGCTCAGTTGGTTAAGTGTCTGCCTTCAGCTCAGGTCATGATCCTGGGGTCCTGGGATCCAGCCCCTCATCGGGCTCCCTGCTCAGCTTCTCCCTCTGCCTGCTGTTCCCTCTGCTCATACTCTCTCTGTCTGATAAGTAAATAAATAAAATCTTAAAAAAACAAACAAACAAAAAAACTTGCCCACATCAATTCCCAGAACACTTCCTACTTTAACCTGTATGACTACAAAATGGCTTCCACAAGAAGTACCTCGGTGGGGCTCTGTTCTCTCCCCTCCAGGATGATAACCTGGTTGTAATGGTCACAAGAGCTGGAAAAGACCTGGATATAGGCAGCCAAGTCCAAAAATATTTACTTTGACAGAAGTTTAAAATTAGCATGGAGAAGAAATGGTCAAGAGAGACCTATCAAAAGCAAGAGAGAGAGAGAGAGAGAGAGAGAGAGAAACAAGAGAGAGAGAGAGAGATTGGCCAAAGGAGTGGGACCTCCAAAGCCAGGATGTGGCAGGATTACCAGCACCAGCCCTGAAAGCTAATTCTGGTCACTCAGGGCATTTGAAGAGAGACTCCTTCTGGCTAGGGCCAGAACCCACCTTGAACTGACCTGCAGTCACTTTTCTTTTCTTCTCATTTTAACAAAGATATATTGGATTTAATAGACTTTTGTGTCAGTACTATTCAAACATATTTTGTTGTCTCATGTGGGCTATTTTAATTCTTCTTTTTCTATCCTTATCCTTATTTTATTGCTTCTTTCTCTAATTTTCAGTCTTCTCATTCTACCTTCTCTCTATTACTTCCCCTTACCTTCGCATCCTAGGTATTAAACTTAATTCTTTAGAAAATTATTTGCTTCTATATTGTGGCTTTTCTATTCACACTTTTGAATCTTTAAAAAACTGCCTTTTCTTTATGCTTTTGTATATTTCTTTAAAACGTTGCTTGTTTAGATGTTTAGATATTTACAGATTTAATACTTTCTATTGCATTTAGTTTTAGCTCAGTGTTTTATTCTTAAGGCTTTTTTAAAAAAGCTATTATTAACTGTATCAATTATGTTTCAGAGCAGGAATGTGGCAGATTGTACTTCCTAAAAAAGGCCACAATATTTTCATCCCACATGCTCTTCCAGAACTTTGCCGCTCTTCCATCAAGAGGAGGCATCTAAGTCCCGTTGCCTTGAACCTGGGTGAGTCTTTGTGACTGTCTATGGTAGTATGCTCGAAGCGATGCTATGGGACTTCTAGAGGTAAGTAATAAAGATGATCCCCCGCCCACACACACACAAACTCAACCTCGGACCCCAACCGCTGTGTAGTGAGGAGAGGCCCACGTGGCTGGGAAGGCAAGCAACTCAGCTGACAGCCAGCATCCCTTTGCCCTCCTGGATGCAGACGTTCAGCCTCTTCAGGGGAACGCCTCCAATTTGTAAGGTATGGAACAGACATGAGCTTTCCCTGCCCAGCCCTGCCCGAATCACAGATTTCTGAGCCAAATAAATGATTGTTGCCATTTTAAACCACTGGGTTTTGGGTGGTTTTTTTTTTTTTAAGATTTATTTATTTATTTGACTCAAGAGAGAGAGAGAGATCACAAGTAGGCAGAGAGGCAGACAGAGAGAGAGGAGGAAGCAGGCTTTCCACTGAGCAGAGAGCCCGATGCGGGCCTCCATCCCAGGACCCTGAGATCATGACCTGAGCCGAAGGCAGAGGGATTAACCCACTGAGCCACCCAGGCACCCTGGGTGGTTTGTTATGTAGCAATAAAATAACCGAAACAAAGAAATAGAAATGACCTTAAGTATTTTAAAGAGGAAGAGGCTTATTAGAAGATATTGGGTACTTACAGAATGTTGGAAAGGGCTGAAATGAACCTCAGAATGTAAATTATTGAGCTCCAAAGCACACTCCAATAGATGGAATCCAGGAAGAAACTAGGAAGGGCCTACTGACCACCACAACCCCCTTTCAACACCCGAGAAGCCAGGGACAGAGTGGCCCCTGGAGCACTGTTGTCGGAAAACCTTGTGTCTCCTTGACATGAGTTGGCAGCAGAGAAAAAACCCAAAGCAGCAGGAAGATGATTTCTGCCTCACACCCACCTTTCAAATCTTACAACACTACTTGGCAGTACCTAATTTGCATTCTGAATTCTAGCTGCAAAGGAGTCTCAGAATTGTTGGTTTCAGCCTTGTAGCCTCTGCAATACAGGGAAGCCCTTGGAAACAAGTGGAGGTAGAGATTGAGGAATCAGCCCAAAGTAGCCACATCCATCACCTGCCCAGCTGATGACATCAGTGTCTATCTTTCCAAACTTTTTATTTCATTTTCATCTTTCCTTCTCTTCTCCATCTTCATTACTTGGCTCTCCATGATTTGTTTTTATATTGGCTAGCAGAGTTAATGGATTTAAATAATGATCGCACTGAGGAGCATGCATTTTCCATATGGGGTGATCTGCAAATTTGTTACAATGTTTCAAATTACCTAACAGTATATATGAAATATGTATTATATATAACAGTATATATATGAGATGTAATACCTCATTTTTTTAAAAGATTTTATTTATTTATTTGACACAGAGAGAGAGAGATTACAAGTAGGCAGAGAGGAAGGCAGAGAGACAGGGAGAGGAGGAAGCAGGCTCCCTGCTGAGCAGAGATCCCGATGCGGGCCTCGATCCCAGGACGCTGAGATCATGACCTGAGCTGAAAGCAGAGGCTTTAACTCACTGAGCCACCCAGGCGCCCTACCTCATTTTTAACAGCTATAAGTTTTTTCAATGGCAAGAATTACTGTAATTATTTCACTAATCTTCTCCTGATTGACATATAATTTGTTTTAAATGGTTTTCTATTATAATCAATGCTATAAGGAGTCTTCATTCACAGCTACGTTGTGGGAAGTTTTTTTGGAATAGATTCTGAAAGTGTAGCTGTTGAATCAAAGGGAATTCGTATTTTTCTTTATGTTTAAATGCATTCTTCTTGTTTAAAAATTCCAACAAGGGGCTATGTAAGATGAGATACAGAAATCCCTCCACATACACTTTCCCAGAGTTAAACACTCAACAGTTAAATATATGTCCTTCAAGGTCTTTGTCTATACATACAAGTACATGTAAATATACATTGTTTTTCCAAAAATGGGATCATTTTATGTTTATTATTCTATGTCACTTTAAACCTAACACTAGGGTGCCTGGGTGGCTCAGTGGGTTGAGCCTCTGCCTTCGGATCAGGTCATGATCTCAGGGTCCTGGGATCGAGGCCCACATCGGGCTCTCTGCTCAGCAGGAAGCCTGGTTCCTCCTCTCTCTCTGCCTGCCTCTCTGCCTACTTGTGACCTGATCTCTCTCTGTGTGTCAAATAAATAAATAAATAAAATCTTAAAAAAAAAAAACCTAACAGGATAATAAAACAAAATGTATAATATAAAGCATTATCATAAGCAATTCCGTTTAGATACACCTTGACCTTTTTTTTTTGCCACCAGTGCTATTGGTGGAATATTATTAACCTTTTAAACTTCTGCTCACCTGAAGGGTAAAACTCTTTATCTCTTACATCTTATTGTTTGATTTGCATTTATTTTATTAGCAATGAGGTTGAACATCTTTTTATCTCTTTATCATTTATATTTTTTCTTTTTTTTTTTTAAAGATTTTATTTATTTATTTATTTGGCAGAGTGAGAGATCACAAGTAGGCAGAGAGGCAGGCAGAGAGAGAGAGAGGAGGAAGCAGGTTCCCTGCTGAGCAGGGAGCTAGTTGTGGGGCTCGATCCCAGGACCCTGAGACCATGACCTGAGCCAAAGGCAGAGGCTTTTAACCTACTGAGCCACCCAGGCGCCCCCGTATTTTTCTTTCTTTATGACAGTTGCCTGTCATAACTTCTGGCTAGTTTTCTATTAATTTGTTTGTCTCTTTAAGTTATTTGTAGATACTTCTTCAATATTAAGCCATGTCTATTATATGTAGAGATATTTTTTATTCTCCTAAACTGTACTTTGTTTTAAATTTTATTATGGCTTTTGTCAAACAACATTTAAGGGGTGCCTCGATGGCTGAATCAGTTAAGTGCCTGCCTTCAGCTCAGGTCATGATCCTGAGGTCCCAGGATCCAACCCCACATGGGCCTCCTTGCTCAGTGGGGAGTCTGCTTCTCCCTCTCCCTCTGCTACTCCCCCTGCTTGTGCTTTCTCTCTCTCTCTCTCTCTCTCTCTCTCTCTCTCTCTCTCTCTCAAATAAATTTAAAAAAATCTTTTTAAAAAAATTTGAAATTTTCACATAGATAAACTTGCCAGTCTTTTTTTTTAAGAGTTTATTTATTTATTTATTTGAGACAGAGCACACAAGCATGCTTGTGAGCAGGAGAAGGGGCAGGGGGAGAGGGAGAGGGAGAGAATCCCAAACATTCTNTGTGCTTTCTCTCTCTCTCTCTCTCTCTCTCTTTCTCTCTGTCAAATAAATTTTAAAAAATCTTTTTAAAAAAATTTGAAATTTTCACATAGATAAACTTGCCAGTCTTTTTTTTTAAGAGTTTATTTATTTATTTATTTGAGACAGAGCACACAAGCATGCTTGTGAGCAGGAGAAGGGGCAGGGGGAGAGGGAGAGGGAGAGAATCCCAAACATTCTCCCCACTGAGTACGGAGCCTGATGAAGGCCCTATTCTCACGACCCTGAGATCATAACCTGAGCCAAAATCAAGAGTCTGACACTTAACGGGCTGAGTCAGCCAGGTACCCCCAAATGATAGAATTTTTTAAATTCTGGTTTATTTTCTTTTTCTTTTACCTTTCATTTTCTGACATTTGCTGATATATAGAAAACATCGATTTTTATATGTTGACTTCGCATCAAGAAACTTTTATAAACTCCCTTATGATTTCTCATAATCAATCTATTTCTTCCTTTAGACTTTTCCCTGTACATAATCTATGCATTTTTACTGGAGTTGCATTAAATTTACAGATGAATATTGGAGAGAACTGACCAGCCACTGTGGAGCCCCCTTCAAGGAAGGACGTGTCATCCAGCTGAAGGTGTGCAGTTATTTTTTTTTAAAGATTTTATTTATTTATCTGACAGAGAGAGACACAGTAAGAGAGGGAACACAAGCAAGAGGTGTGGGAGATGGAGAAGCAGGCTTTCCACTGAGCAGGGAGCCCGATGCGGGGCTTGATTCCAGGACTCTGGGATCATGACCTGAGCCGAAGGCAGTTGTCCCTTAACCGACTGAGCCCTCCAGGCCCCCCAAAGCGTACAGTTAAAGCAGAGTTTCCAGCTGTTAGCATCTTTCAGGCTCACCTCAGCTTTCAAGCCAAGGCCATATTTTTTCTAGGAAGGGCCTCACAAGCGACTGAGTACAGAGGGGCTAATATGGGACAGGCCATTTCTTCTCAGTGCAAGATTTTTCTAATGGGCAATTTTTGCTCTGAAATTCATCACCGGGTTGCCTGAGATTTTATCAGATGTGCATTGCAAACTGAGGCTCTCCTGTCCAATCCTGCTTTTATCTCTCATATGTATCACTTCCAAAGAAGCCCCTTGTACCCCTAACTCCATCTCAATGTCTGCTTCACAGAGAACCCACGGACACTGAAACACTGACATATTTATAATATTGAGGCTTTCCATCTAAGAAAACATCTCCTCACTTAGTCATATTTTTTAATGCTCTTCAGGAAAATGTTATAGTTTTCTTCTTATTCATCTTGTAGTTTTCAGATTATTACTAAATTGTTTAAATTTTTTCTTTTTGCTTAAGTAAATAAGAGCTCTTATTCATACTCTATATATTTTAAAACTATGTAGTAGGTCGTAAGGGTTTATAATGGTTATATCTTTTCATTATCATTCATTTCTAAATCATTTTTCTTTTCTTTTTTTTAAAGGTTTATTTATTTATCTTAGAGAGAGGGAGTGGGGGGAAGGGGCAGAGGAAGAAGAGAATCTTAAGCAGACTCTGCACTGAGGATGGAGCCTGATGTGGGACTGGATCTCACAACCCTGAGATCCAGACCTGAGCCAAACCCAAGAGACGCTTGAACGACTACACCACCAAGTTGCCCCTAAATCATTTTTATTTTGGCTTTATCAAAACAAACAAACATAAAGGCAAACAACAACAAAAACCTACTTCTACCACTAGGAGAATGGATAAATAAACTATGGTATATTCAAACAATGGAATATTAATCAGTAATTTAAAAAAAGAACTACTGATACGTGCAAAATATGGAGCAAATAAACTTTCAGACTTTCAGTTGAGCCAAAGAAGCCAGACATGAAAAGTGCATACTGAATTATTCCATGTATGTGAAGTTCAAAAACAGGCAAAGTAATCAATAGGGATAACATTGAAAAAAGTGGTTACCCTGGGGAGTCTGTGTGGCTCAGTTGTTTGAGAGTCCTACTCTTGGTTTCAGCTCAGGTCATGATCTAAGGGTTGTGAGATCAAACCCTGAATGGGGCTTCCTGCTCAGTGTGGAGTCTGCTTGGGATTTTCTCCCCCTTTCTCCCCCTCTGCTCCTTCCCCTGCTCATTCTCTGTCTACTTAATTAATTAATTTAATTAATTAAAAAAGAAAAGTAGTTACTTCAAAGAGGGGATGTCTGTTGTCTGGAAATGAGCACAAGGGAACTTTCTGGGGGATGTAAATGTTCTTTATCTTGATTTGGGTAAAAAGTCATCAAACTGTACGCTTAAGATTTGCCCCTTTTGGGCGCCTGGGTGGCTCAGTGGGTTAAAGCCTCTGCTTTCGGCTCAGGTTATGATCTCAGCGTCCTGGGATCGAGGCCTGCATCAGGCTCTCTGCTCAGCAGGGAGCCTGCTTCCTCCTCTCCCTGTCTCTCTGCCTGCCTCTCTGCCTACTTGTAATCTCTCTCTGTGTGTCAAATAAATAAATAAAATCTTTAAAAAAAAAAAAGATTTGCCCCTTTTACTCTATGTAAATCGTAGCTCCGTAAACAAAACACAATGTGTTTGGTTGGAGGACTCTACTTTTCCTGCTGGTTCTCCACCTAAAAAAAAATGACTACCCCAATGTCAAACCCAGAATCTGAGAGTTAACCCTGATTCCTTCCTGCCCCATGCTTAGCTAATCACCTATGCATGTCTAATATATACTAGCTCCTAACTGACTGTTGACCCTGAAAGCTTCTCCTTTCCTGTTACTACCACCAGAGCTCAGGCCTCGGGACCTCCTCTCACCTGATTTGCTGCAATACACAAACTGATCTCCCCTCCAGGTCAGCTTCCATACCGTAGACAGACTGGTCTTCCTAAATCAAAACTGCATGTCCTACATAGCTTAAACCTCTTCAAAGACATCGTATTGCCATCCTAAGTCCAGATGCCAAAACATGCTTTAGAAGGTCCTCCATGACCCTGAGCTTGCCCCTCTAACTCGCTGGGCTCCATTTCTCCTTCCTTTCTAGCTTCTTTTACTCCTTATACTCTAGGCATCATGGACTTCCTGTAGTTCCCTGAATCCTCTCTCTCCCCCAGTCCTCTCTCTTTCTCTTTCTAGCCTTTTGCCTAAAACATTCTCCCCACTCGACCTGTCCTTTCCTCATGGCTTTTACTCAACCTCTGGTCTCGAATGAAATGTTGCTTCCTCAAGGGAAGTCTCCTCTGAAATTCCTTTTTTTTAACTTAAGATTTTATTTATTTATTTATTTATGCATTCATTCATTCATTTTAGAGAGAGAGAGAGCACATGTGCAAGCAGGGGGAGGAGCAGAGGGAGAGGGGCAAACAGACTCCTCGCTGAGCGTGGAGCCCAACATGGGGCTCAATCCTATGATGCTGAGATCATGACCTGAGCTGAAATCAAGAGTCAGATGCTTAACCAGCTGAGTCACCTAGTTGCCCTGTCCCCTGAAATTCTTAACTAGATAACTATCCACTGCCTCATTGTATGATCTCAAACCATCCTGTCCTTCCCCCTGTCACATGCATCCCACCTTTCTGTAATAATTTCTTGAAGTGGCTGATACACTAATTCCTCAATAAAGAGTTAAATGAATGAAGACATGAATGAATGAGAGCAACAATTGCGGGGAAATTCTGGTCATGGTGACCAATCCCACCCCTCTACAAGCAGGTACCCAGAAAACAGGGAGCACATGTGGGGTGGGCAGGGTTATCCACTCTTTTTTTTTTTTAAGATTTATTTGACAGAGAGAGACACAGCGAAGAAAGGGAACACAAGCAGGGGGAGGGGAGAGGGAGAAGCAGACTCCCGTGCTGAGCAGGAAGCCTGATGTGGGGCTTGAGCCCAGGACCGTGGGATCATGACCTGAGCCGAAGGCAGACGCTTAAGGACTGAGCCACCCAGGTGCCCCTTATCCACTCTTCCTTAACTGGATTTACTGCATCTCACATCACCTCTCAGTTTTATAGTAAGTGCGTATTCTAGCTCTTAATCCTCAGACTGTAGGTGAGCAAATAACACAGCCCCATTTCACAGGTGAGAAAAATGCAAGCACAGAAAGCATCAGTAATTTGTTCGAAGTCACAGAACAAGCTAACGGCAGAGCTGGGTTGGAACCAGTTCCCCAGACTCCCAGGCTTGAGGTCACTACTCCATAATGGGATTCTCTGTGACCCTATAGGTCATGTGTCCCCAATCTGGCCTTTATGGGAACTGGTAGAAATCCTACTGAAACCCCTTTCATTCCCTACCTACCCTGTACCAGAAACATGCTGTAGATTATTGACAAAGCCAGTTCTGTTCTGGGCCCCTGCTTGCTGCTGCCTGGGCAGGGGACCCGTGCAGCCCTCCCCCTCACGCCCTGACTGAGTATAGGCCCCTGCTGGAGTCTTCACATGGCACACCGCATGAATGTGTGGGACCCACTGGTTGCCAAGCCGAATATGGCTCCAGATTATTCTAGGAAATAAATACATTGTTTTGCTCTGGATTGCAGGAATTGCTAATTAGGGATTTTTATTTTGGGCAGTGTTCCTTGGAGCTGGCAGACAGATGGAGTAGGCGACTTGCTCCGGGGCACTGTGAAGCAGAGGGAACTATCCATTTCTGCCCCTGTCAGAGAACATGCCAGAGCCCATTGCTGCCTAGCTCCTGCCCGCAGGGCCGGAGGCAGAGGACTCTTGGAAGACGTTCTGGCTCCCGGTGGGTTCCTCTCTTTGGAAAAGGCCCTCAAAACACAAGCACAAGCCCCTTGTGGTCTTATCAGCCATATATTACCCTGCCCCCTGGCCAGATAATTTTCCTAGGGAGGATAGCAGAGGCCTTTCCTGAGATTTCTTACCTGGAGCTGAGAACAAGAATCCATTTATCACAGCAGGCTGACATGGAGAACATCGAATTTGCTCATGGCCAAGTTTTCAGTCATCAGTGAGAGAAAAGAAAAAGAGCTGAGAGCATTTGAAGAATTCTTAGCCCCCGGTTTCACTAATTCATGCTTTGCAGCTGTATCTCTACCCCTTGTCAGTTGGGTTAGTTGGTTGGTTGACATTCCTTTGGATTCTGTGAGCTGATAAATTCCATGGAGGCGGGGGCTAATTAATTTATTTAGCCTAAACTAACTCAGGTTGTGTTTCTGTGACTTGCAACCAGAAGCCTGGCCCATGGGTAGTCGTCAGGGTTTGGGGACACACAGAGGACCAGGCTTTGGCTCAATGGCCCCTCTGTGGCTAAACTGCCTGGGTACTTCTGGAGTTTTGTTGTTGTTGTTTTTTGTTTTTTTAAAGATTTTATTTATTTATTTATTTATTTGACAGAGAGAGAGAGAGAGATTACAAGTAGGCAGAGAGGCAGGCAGAGAGAGAGGAGGAAGCAGGCTCCCCGCTGAGCAGAGAGCCCGATGCGGGGCTCCATCCCAGGACCCTGAGACCATGACCTGAGCCGAAGGCAGAGACCTTAACCCACTGAGCCACCCAGGCACCCCTACTTCTGGAGTTTTGCTGTCAGTTTCCGGTACACTGAAATCTACTTTAAAGAGAACAGCTGTGAGATGGGGGGAGGAGAGAGGCTAGAAGACAATGGGATGAAGTCAGGTGAGAGGAATCCGGAGAGGCCAGGGTGGAGACAAATACACTGGGAGGTTTAGCAGGCCTGTGTCTGATTCTAATTCTGTTCTAGAGCTGCAGCCTCTCAGTCCCTGCTGTCAGCCTCTTTTTCATCTTCTCGACTCGTGAATTGAAAATCAATGCTCTGCACATCATTACCTAATCAAATAAAAACGTCTATCAAGGTTCAAGGCCATCAGTGCCCACAAAGGGGGAACCAGGCTTAGATATGAAGGGGTGGTGGAAGGGTGGTTCCAAATCCCAGGGTGGGTAGCAGCGTGGAGAAGTCACTGAGTCCACGCCCCCACCACTGACCCTTGGAACCCATCCCAGTCACACCTCTTCTGTGATCATCTACCTCTCAGCCCTGTCCAAAGTTGACTTCGCCTAAGGAAGGATGTAGAATGGAAGACAGGAGAAAGAATAACCTCCCTCTCTCCTGTGAGGGAACAGCTAGAAGCTGCCTTGGAAGACTTAGGAACCTTTCCCTAAATGGTTCACAGCCACCTTGTTCTCCTCTTCTCTACCTTCCCCATGACCCAAAGGAGAAAAAACAAAAGGAAGGAGGGTACAGAAGCCCCCACACCCCACAGCCCGCTCTGGTCAATGTCAGAACAGCCTCATCTCCACTGCCCATTGTGAGGATGTGAAGAGCATTAGGAAGGTTCCCCTGGATCACAGAAAAGGAAACACCAAGGGCCCGCGGAAAGATTTGGATAATGTTTACAATGCAAATTAAATTTACAGTGCAAATTAAAATAGCACTGGGATACCTCTTTGTGCTCACCAGTTGACTCTCATGCTGCTGTCTGGCTCCAAAATCGAAACGATTTTCTTAGAGGAACATTTGACATTATATAATTTTGAACGTTTGTACCTTTGACCTAGGAATTCCAGGCTTTGGAATCTAGTCTATGGTTTTACTACAGGTTCAGATACTGGCACCATCCTTTACTATCGTCGTAAGCTTGGGCAAGTTTCTTGACCTTGGGGTGAAGCATGGGGGCCTCAATTTCCCCATCTATGAAACAGAGATAATAATAGTACTCATCAAGTTGTGAGGATTAAATGGTGAGTGTACATAAAACTCTCAACACCTGGTGAATAGTGCCCATCGTCAGTGCTATAAAAATGTTAACTACATACATATTATTATTAGCCCCATGAGTGGAACAAGTACACACCCAAGGCTGTGCATAGCCTGATTCTTTATATCAGAGTGAAAAACAGGAAACTATAGAGTTAAAACTTATGTACATGTACATGATGGAATACCCTGGAACAGTTGTGAACAGCACTATGGATTAATCTGTATCATGATGGGGAAAAGAAAAATCATTCAAGGGATAGTGTTAATTACAAGAGTATGTATAGTATGACACCAATGGTATAAATGATGATGATGGTGGTGGTGCTAGTTGAACAGATGAATGTTGAACAAATATGCATGAAGAAAAATCTCTCGGAAACTTGAAACTACTTAAATGTATATATCTAGGTATAGAATTGGGAGAGATACTTTCATTTTAACATGTTTATCTTTTTCCAAGGTGCCTATGTTACTTTTGTGGGCATTAAAAAAAATAATAAAGATGGGCGCCTGGGTGGCTCAGTGGGTTAAAGCCTCTGCTTTTGGCTCAGGTCATGATCTCAGCATCCTGGGATCGAGGCCCACATCGGGCTCTCTGCTCAGCAGGGAGCCTGCTTCCCCCTCTCTCTCTGCCTGCCTCTCTGCCTCCTTGTGATCTCTCTCC
>LNAC01000297.1:1706030-1720745 GCA_002007465.1 Ailurus styani
AGGAGGAAGCAGGCTCCCTGCTGAGCAGAGAGCCCGATGCGGGCCTCGATCCCAGGACCCTGGGATCATGACCTGAGCCGAAGGCAGCGGCTTTAACCCACTGAGCCACCCAGGCGCCCAATAAATAAAATCTTTAAAAAAAAAATAATAAAGACATTCTGTGGGCATTAAAAAAATAATAAAGAAACAATAAACTAATGACTGGCCGTGGGCAGGGAAGAGGGAAGGGATAGAGAAGGACCCTGACAGTGGGTCCCTTGCCTCAGGGACAGATGATCAGACTCCTTCTGTCCTCGTGGTCAGTGTAGCCTAAGGGCACTGTGGGGGTCTTGGGGAGAGGCGTTGTGTTCTGCAAAGGTGGTAGTTGGAGGCAAAGTTCATCTCTGCTGTAGCCTTATTGGCCTTGCTCCTCGTTAGTCTGATGGCGGGATCCTGCCTCTGGCCTTGCTTTTAAATAAATTTTTTAGGAAGAGAAAAAGGGAGTGAGCAGAGAGGCAGGGCAGGGAGAGAAGAAAGGGGAGGAAGGAGGGAGAGAGAAGAGGCAGAGAGGAAAGAGAAGGGTGTGAGATACTGTGTCCCCGCATCTCCATGGCCCCAGGAAGTGGGACGTGGAGCTGCTCCTCAGTTCTGTCAGGAGTCGCCATGGAGACTGAGTGCTGGCCTCTTCATGATTAATACTCTGAGGCAGCTGTCTTCTTGGAGTCTTTTTAAATATATACACTATTATTTGAACACAATGATATTTAGAGCAGAAAGATCAAGGTGGGGGGTGGAGGAGGGGGCAGTAGCATTACCAGAACGATGACAGAGGCTGGGCCCTTCCCAGAAGAGAGAAAAGGGAGGCTCACTCCTCCCCATCCTCCTCTCCTCCCTCCTCCCGCCCTGGATCCAGAGCTTCCAGTCTTCCCACTGCAGCATCTGTCTGCATCATTGTCCCAAGGGCTTGTGCAGCGCCTGGCACAGGGCTGTGCTCAATGAATGTTTGATGAATGAATTTTTTCATTCATTCATTCATTCATTCATTCATTCATTCGGTAATTGTCTGTTCCATGCTTTTCCAGAAGGTAAACTCTCCTTCTCCATCCTTTTCCTGTGGAAATTGGAAATTTCCTCTCACCCTCCCCAAGGCCACATGCACGTGTGTGTGCGCACACACACGTCCACCACCACCAACTTCCACAATAATTCCCAAGGACCTTGCATGTGCTCCTCCTTAGCACATGTCTGACGTAACCCACAGTGTTTCTAGCCACGGTGGCCACTCCAGGGAATCCTTGCATGGAAGGACACCAGCCAGATCAAATTTGTACTTCATACCCTATTTGAAAAGTTGGAGGGAGAGCCTCCATCTAGGCCATCCTAGAGGGAATCGTTTTGTAAAATGAATAATCTTTTCCTTAATTATCTTGCGTAGAAGACTAGACTGGGCTTGACTCTCAGTCCTACCACTGAATAGAAGTACGGTCCTTAGGGGCACCTGGGTGGCTCAGTCAGTTAAGCATCTGCCTTCTGCTCAGGTCATGATCCCAGGGTCCTGGGGCATCTAGCACCATATCAGGATCCCTGCTCAGTGGGGAGCCTGCTTCTCCCTCTGCCTGCTCCCTGTCACTTCCCCTGCTTACGCGTTCTCTCTGTCAAATAAATAAGTAAATAAAATCTTAAAAAAAAAAAGACTAAACCAAATCTCTCTTTTTTAAAGCGTGGTCTTGAGCAAGTTCTTTAACTTTAGTCTGTTTTTTCATCTGTGAAATAGGTCTCCAATCCCTTATTCCATGAGCTTTGGGATGATTAAATGATCTGTTTGTAAAGTCCTCAAAGTGTGTGATTTTCCTTTTTTTCCCTTCCCATTTGTGTTTTTATATTTAAAGCATGAATTAAAATAGAACTTATAGGTCTAAGCTACTCTTTCTTCCAACCCCTCCCAAAGACCTTTATTCTATCTGGGCCCAGAATCTCTTCTAGAGCTGGTAAAATTTAGGGTTAAGAGGGACTGAGCTGGGAAGGGCTACAAATGCCCTTTCTCTTTATTTTCCCTCCTCCTCCTCAAGGAACCAAATGCAGATGCAATTAACCTCCAGAGGTAACCACCCCACGTGGGAGAGTGTGTGTGTGTGTCCAGTGAAGGTGAGTGGCTCAGAGATGGGGGTGTGGACCAGCCCACACCCAGAACACAAGCTATGTTCCCCATTTCCTCTCCTATTTATTCTTCCCTCTGCAGCTCTGCTCCCAAGGCCTGGCCTGTAACAAGAAGAAGTTGGGGTGACTTGGACCCTTATCTTAACACAGACCTAGACCAAGAGCCCTTGGCAGAGAACAGCAAAGGCCTGGGAACTTGTCAAAGGAGTAGGGGAATTATCTATGACTAAGAAGGAGGAGGAATGCTGCGGCAGAGGGAAGAACAGCAGAAGGGATGGGGAACCTGGGGCTGGCCAATCTGGCCCGACGGGGCAACCTGGGGAGCCCTGGACAATGGCCTAGCCAAACCCCTCCACTCCTCCTCCCTCCCAGGCAGCAAGATGCCAGAATGGATTTGAGACATGTGTGCCCTGCGTGTCTGGTGTGGGCTCACCTGGCCTTGGCGATGCATTTGGATTACAATCAATCCGCAGGTCTGAAATAGAGTATCATGGAAATAGTGCTCTGTGTGTTTAATCCTTACAGACATGTGCTGGGATCCTTCATTTCCTACATGCAAACATATGTATAGCTGACATAGAATTATTACATCTGTGGCATTTGTTAGAACATGCTGCACATGCATGACTTGAAAAGCTTTGTAGGATTTCTGGACATGGGGAGAAGATGAAGGCAAGCGTATCAGCACAGATTTTGCAGGTGATTATGTGACAACATATTCTGTGAACACATTTATAGGGTCATTGTAGGGTGGGGTTGGAGCAGCTAGGGACGGAGATGGGTCTTAGGGTCCTGGTAGACTCAACCAAAATCTACCTTCTGGCCCTTATTGTAAGCACTTAGGAATGAATACTGCGTGAATGAACACTGAGAAAATGAATGAATGAATTTTTGGATATTGGACACAGGGTAAAAGGCCTGAGAATTTGGTGGAGTTGGGGCATTCTTGGCACTCTCTCTAAAAGGAGAGTACCAATGGGCAAGGGAGGTTGGGAGATACACTGCAAATCCTGCTATAGCCTGTCACCCCTGAATGGCTTTGTTTCCATCTCTAGGAAAGCAGAGAAAGAAAAGGGAAACCCCCCCACCCCTGGGATTGAGTCCCGCACTGGGCTACTTGCTCAGTAGAGAGCCTGCTTCTCCCTCTGCTTGTGCACGCTCTGTCTCTGACAAATAAATAAATAAATAGGAACTCCAGCTCTGCCCTCCCCTCTTTCCAGCTCCCAAGAATTGATGCTCTTTGTAAAGAAAAACATGCTATCCCGTGTATTTATCTAACCCCCTAATATTGTTCCAGAAAGGAGGCAAATGAGCTATAACACAAAATTAAACGAAAGATTTTTAAAGAGAATGGGAAAGTAAGACAGAGGGAAAACCACAGCGGAAGAGAGATGAGATCAGGAGAGCAGGCGGTCTTCTTTGCTGGAACTGACTGACCTGCTGCAGCCAAGATTCACGGCCTCCTTAATATAGGGAATTATTTTTCCCCCATAAGAAGCCCAATTATTCCAGGTGCTGATTCCAGGGAAATATATCCTGTGGATTTTTTGTGTGTTGCTGGGAACAACATCCTTAGAGTAAAAGTCATTTATACAAAGGCAGAAAAAAGTCTACAGAAGCATCTTATACCCTGTAGGTAAGGGGGGAAGGAGCATGAATTGGCCCTACTTCTATGGAGGGCAATTTACCTGTTGCCTATCAAAATTTTACATACCCTTGACCCAGAATTACACTCGCTGGAATTTATCCCATGGATATATTCACATTTATATAATTAAGAACGTTGACTACAACAACATTGGTAAAAACCAGAGGTTGGAAGCTTTCTACATGCTCCTGGATAGGGGACCAACTGACCTCCCTCACAATGGAGTACTATGCAGCCTTAGAAAAGAGTGGCCCAGCTCCTTATGTTCAGACATAGTCCAATCTCTCAACTACTATAAAAGGGAAAAAATTATAATGCAAGACAGAGTGTATGCTTGCATATGCATTATTTTCCTGAAAGAATACACGCGAAACTTAGATGTTGCTACTTCAAGATGTAGATGGGTAGGAAAAAGAGACTTTTACTTTTCAGTTTAGAATATACCCTTCTGTACTAATTGACCTTTTCTCTCATCAGTAGCAAGCCTTATGGTCCTTTTTAATTGAATTAAGTTATTTTTGCTTGAATAAACTAAAGGAAAAAACTATTCAGAAAATGAAAAAACACACAAACGGGAGCAAATAGCAAATAATGGCAAGAATCTCTGTAGTTTACTGTCAGCTCGTGCATAGAATGTATACCCAATTGCTCTTCACAGTAAACTTAGGAAGTAGATATACATGACTCCATTTCACAGGTGAGGAAACTGATATTCAGGGAAATTAAATGACACAGGTAGTAAGTGGCAGAGGGCGGATTCGAATCCCTAACTGCGGAATCCCAAAGCCCACGGGGCTGTTCCTCGCGGACCGCGGGCCTCTGCCTGCAAGCCGGAAGGGCGCTAACGGAACGCCCGGCCCCCCGCAGCGCAGCCCCCCAGCCGGGGGCCCCGGCGGCCCCGGCGCGCACGGGGTTCCACGCTCAGGGAGCGCGCGCGCACGCAGCGGCGCGGGCCCGGCGGCGGCGGCGGCGGCGACGTCACAGCCAGAGCTTTCCTTTTCGGGAGTCCCCGGCACACATCCTGTGTCCATGTTTGGGCATTTACGTCACGGCGGCAGGGCCGGGGCCTCCCGAAATGGCAGTGGCCCGGGGAGTCGGAAGCCCGGAGCCAGCGCGGCCGCTGCTATATAAGCGGGGGGGCCGCGGATCGGGGGAGCCCGGCTGCGCTTTGGAGAAGCGAGGAGCCGCCGCCCGAGGCCGGTCCCGGCGAGCAAGGGCGCCTCGGCCCCCCGACCCCTTTCCCAGAGGTGAGCGCCTGGAGCCAGAAGCCCGGGTGCTTGGGTCTGTGAGGCGCAGGGCACCCCAACAGCTGGCCTCCCCGTCACCCGCGCGCAACCAAGCCCAGCGGGCGAGGCCCCCGGCGCCCCGCAGCCGCCGCCGCGCCATGCTTCACCTTAGCGAGTTTTCCGGCCCCGACGCGCTCCTGGTCAAGTCCCCCGAGGGCTGTTGCGCGGAACCCAGCACCGAATTGTCCCGGCTGCCCGGCAGGGACGCGCCGGCCACTGCCGGCTATCCCGGAGGTAAGGAGAGCGGCCGAGGGTGCTCAGACGGCGGCGCAGCGCGGGGGCGCATGGTGCCTGAGAACAGGCAGGGACTGGGACGGTAGAGCTGTGGGGGTAGGGGTGGTAGGAGGCTCGGGGGTCCTGGGGTGCGCAGCCCCAGCCCCACTGTGCCGCCAGCGCCTCCGCAGGAACCTGTGGGTTTATCAGGGCGTCCTTTTGCCTGTGCACGTGTGTTTTGCGTGTGCATGTTTGTGTGTGCGTCTTGGGGCGTATGCGGGCTCCGGCTGGATCAGAATGTGCAAAAGGCACCCTTTTGTGTGTCAGGGCGCCCCAAGGGTTTCGTGGGTAGGGGACTGCAGACTCCGAGGCGCGCCCTTTGAGGTGCCCGGAGCTGATTCCTGCTCCCTCCTCAGCAGGCGACTTCTTGAGCTGGGCTTTGAGCAGCTGCGGCGCCGGGGGGGACTTAGCCGATTCCTGCTTCCTGGAGGGGCCTGCACCCACGCCCCCTCCTGGCCTCAGCTACAGCGGTAGCTTCTTCATCCAAGCAGTACCCGAACACCCGCACGACCCGGAGGCACTCTTCAACCTCATGTCGGGCATCCTGGGGCTGGCACCTTTCCCCGGCCCTGAGGCGGCAGCATCCCGGTCTCCGCTGGACGCCTCTTTTCCCGCAGGCCCCGACGCCTTGCTGCCGGGTCCACCGGACCTTTACTCCCCGGATCTGGGCGCTGCCGCCTTCCCAGAGGCCTTCTGGGAGGTCTCACCCTCGGCAGGCGCCCCCTCACAGTGCCTGTATGAGCCTCAGCTCTCCCCGCCCGACGTCAAGCCAGGCCTCCGGGCGCCTCCGGCCTCTCCCGCGCTGGACACTGCCTCGGCCTTCAAAGGCCCCTACGCTCCCTGGGAGCTGCTCTCAGCTGGAGCCTCAGGGGGCTGTGGGTCACAGGGAGGCTACCAGGCCGCCCCCGACACCCGTTTCCCCTCTATGGGGGCCAAGATTGAAGACCTGCTGTCCATCAGCTGCCCGGCGGAGCTGCCGACCGGTCCCGCCAACAGACTTTACCCCACGGGGTCTTACGACGCTTTCCCGCTGCCCGCAGGTGACTTAGGAGAGGTGGCTGAGGGCCTCCCGGGTCTCCTGACCCCTCCTAGTGGGGATGGGGGGAGTAGCGGCGACGGCGGAGAGTTTCTGGCAGGTACGCAGGCTCAGGTTTCTCCCCTGGGCCTCCGCAGCACCGCGGCGGACTTCCCGAAACCTCTGGTGGCAGACATCCCTGGGAGCAGTGGCGTGCCTGAGCCTCCCGGGCCACCGCCGCCGGCCCCATTCCCCCCGACCAAGGCGCGGCGCAAGGGGCGCCGGGGCGGCAAGTGCAGCGCGCGCTGCTTCTGCCCGCGGCCGCATGCCAAGGCCTTCGCTTGCCCAGTGGAGAGCTGTGTGCGCAGCTTTGCGCGCTCCGACGAGCTCAACCGCCACCTGCGCATCCACACCGGCCACAAGCCCTTCCAGTGCCGCATCTGCCTCCGCAACTTCAGCCGAAGCGACCACCTTACCACGCACGTGCGCACTCACACGGGTGAGAAACCCTTTGCCTGCGACGTGTGCGGCCGCCGCTTCGCGCGCAGTGATGAGAAGAAAAGGCACAGCAAGGTGCACCTCAAGCAGAAGGCGCGCGCCGAGGAGCGGCTCAAGGGCCTTGGCTTTTACTCTTTGGGCCTCTCTTTTGCCGCCCTGTGAGGGGGAAATGGGTTTGTAGATTGAGGCGCCACCGCCCGGCACGAAAGAGGCGACCTTGCCCGCCCCCCCACCCCCTTTCCCGGCACGTCCCGGGGCCGGCCTCTGGTCCCCCTTCCAGTTCCCTTGAAGTGCCCGCCGTTCACGCCTCGTTCAGCACCAGCTCCGTGGACAGCTCCTGCGGTCCCCGGCGCTGACTCCCGTGTCAGACGCGCTTTGAAGGAAGTCCTCTCAGGCCACCCACTGAGTAGGCACTTCGTTGGGACTCAAGATAGTCTTTTGTAACTGGCTTGGCGCACGCCCCACGCCCCTCACTAGATCCCCCAGAGGCAGGCTGGGGCAGCGCCGAGCCGGTCTCGCGCGGGATTTTGTACAGCAATGTCGTTTCCAGCAGCCATTGGATGTAACGTTTTTGCTTTGGGGTTATTTCCTTTTGTTGTTGTTAATTTTTGTAAAGCAGACGCTACTCTCGAGCAGTTGACAAAACTGTTTATTTTTGCAATTAAAATTATTGTGCTAAAAGCTTACCGAATCTGCCATCTAAGCTTCTGACCCATTCCCCCCATTACTCCCCCAAAGCTTTCTGAATCTGCCATCTATGCTTCTGACCCATTACCCCCAATCACTCCCCCAGGAAAATATGCGCCAGAAGAGAAAGGAGATGCTCATGCCAAAGGAATCATTATGCAGCTACTGTCAGGCACTGTGGCACATACTAGGCATTCAATAAATATGTACTGAATTAACAAATGCATTTAATCACAACTGTCCTAAGAGCTCAAAGTGTTTCTGAAACTTGAGAGTGATTGAAATGCTGAGGTGGTACACATTGGGCATTGGGCATATATTGTCCTAAATCCTCACAATCCTAAGTGCAACATATATTCCATTTCAAAGAGGAAGAAGCAAAATAGGTAACTTGCTGGGTAGCCCAGCTAGGAAGCGACAGGGTCAAACTCGGATCTCTCTGGCTCCAAAGCCAGTACTTTTTTTTACCAACCCCAGAATGGTGGCACCTCAGCTTAATAGCGCTGTTTGGAAAGGCTTCCTACCAAGAAGTGAAATAGTTTCAGCAACTAGAGGAGCCCCAGGCAGTAGCCACGGCAATAGAAGACTGCAGTATGGCAGGGCTGTCTGTGAACAGCCAGAGTATTAGGTATCACAGAAGCTCCAGCCAGTGCCCATGCATCTGTATGAGAAGCACAGGCTGTCAGGGCCAAACAGGACTCAGCGTTCAGCCAGACCATGGATGGGCAGAGCCAAGCCACACATGGTGCTTGCCAGATTCTCACAGTCATGTTAGTTGCTCCCAAATGATCTTGTTCAGGTGGCAGCAGCCCCTTTACCAACCAGCCATGCACCTGCCATAGTCCCCTTTCCCTAGCTCTCCTTTCAGGTGAACGCTTCATGGCTTGGGGAGGGAGTTTGGAGCTAGAAGGAAGGAAAGCATGATCTTGTGATGGGGAAGATGGAGAATGGATGCAGCTTGGACCCCTTTACTCCATGAACTCCCAACTCAAAAGCTTTTCTGGTCACCTTGAGGAGACTCTGGAACATTAAAAGTCTGCTGTGCACCCTATCTCTCCTCCCCAGTAACTCCTCTCTGCTAAGGAAATGATAGGGCCTGTCTGCAGTCTTCATTCTTTTCTCTTTCAAGCTGATCTGTTCTTTTTCGTAAAATTTTAAAAAGATTTTATTTATTTGTCAGAGGGAGAGAGAGCACAAGCAGGCAGAGTGACAGGCGGTGGCAGAGGGAGAAGCAAGCTCCCCGCTGAGCAAGGAGCCCAATGTGGGACTTGATCTCAGGACCCTGGAATCGTGACTTGAGCGGAAGGCAGCTGCTTAACCAACTGAGCCACCCAGGCATCCCTCAAGCTGATCTGTTCTTGAGTTAAGAGTGCCTTACAGCCCTATGATGCCAGATCAACCTGGCGTCTGATCCTTTGGCTTCTTTGTTCCTTCACTGTCAGACATGCTAACCTTCCACTTCACAGTCCAGTTGACCAGAGACAAAATAATCAAGTCAGAGAATTCCATCCATTTCTCTCCCCAGGTGTTAAGTGCTTTCATGCGATTGAGGATCTTGTATTTAATAGACCAATTTGTGGTAAAGGACTCCACATTACCTTTTCTAGAAAAGTTAACATTTTAAGAGTAGCCTGCAGAGGGCAATGTTTAACCCTGTAAAGAGGCTCAAATGATGGACCATCAGGCATTATAATAGGTAAGTGGTAGAGTCACAGAGATACAAGATAATGATGATTTTCATCAGCTTACTATTTAAGTGACCACACCTTTCACTTACAGGCATGGACCACCTGACTTCACTTTCCATGGAGAGTAGGGTAAGGAAGAGCACAAAGGCCCAGATTTCAAACAAGTGGTTGCAAACCATACAACCTAAGCAAAGAAAGAAGGGCAGACAGCCTGCAGGTGGGTGGTGTCTAACCATGTCACCCTTACCCTCTTTAACATCATTCTGTCAGGTACTGTCAGCTCTCTGGTGCTCCATCTTGTCCTCAAACACACACCTAGGCCTAAACATCACAGATGGGAAAATTGAACCCCACAGAAGTGACTTAGTCATGGTGCTCGTGCCAGAGCCCAGCCTAGTTCTAGAACTACCAGCTGAAAAGTCCCTCATAGTACTCCCAAGGGAAATTGTTCCATATACTGGAGCTTTCCCTAGGGCGAGGGAAGAGAATGTTAGGCCAGAGATGGAAAGAATTGAAATCAAATCATCAGAAAATCTATCCAAACCCAAGACCCACGCAGAATCAGGGATAAACAGAGAGCTCTTTCCTTACTTGCTCCTCTTTTTCATCTGGCCCTCAAAATGGGGGTGTTTTCCCAGATGTGGCTCCTAGCTCTCACCTTCCCCATTTCAACACTCATCTTGGAAAGCACATTCATTTCCAGGCCTTTAGCGATCCCTGCTGCTTAAATAACTTCTAAGCCCGGCAGCCAGTGTATCTGCCCCAGCTGTAGCTCCTTGGTCAGATTAATGAACACCTCCATATGGGTGTCTCACTGTCATTTAAAATACTATCTGTCTAAAACCATATCATCATTCTTCTATATACCCACTTTCTGCTAATGATGACTCTCATTTGTTTGGGTCCCAAGACTCACCTAAATAACTTAGAGTTCTTCCATGGGATTCATCCTTGACCCCTCCTTCCCCTATATCCAGCCTGTCACTCAGAACTGTTGGATCTTACTGAAGTTCTTCAGGGTCTTATCTGCTCTCATCTATGGTACATTGTTTCTTTTTATGTATTGTGATTTTTAGCTGTGAGTTCACCTTCATTGGGCATTTACCTGGCAATAATACTCTGTGGCCTGGGTTGAGGATATGTTTTTCCTGAGCAGTTTTGTGTTTGCTTGTGCCATACATCCCAAGAGTGCCAACTAATGGAGATCAGTCTCTTTGTTAATTTCTTTGCCTGGGTTTCCTGTATCTTGCAGGGGTTGTGAATTCAAATGCTAACTCATATAGTTATACATTCTCAAAGGAACTCCCCCGACCAGGGCCCAGGTCAGCACAGGCAAGCAATAAGCCTCCCTCCCCATACCTCCTGGGGTTAGTCACAGCACATCCCGTGCTTTCATTACTTGGTCTCCCAGTTCTATGCCCAGTTTTGGTCCATATAGATTTTCTTTATTGCATTTTTGGTTAAGCATTTCAGAGGTCTGTTATATTTTGTGAGTCCGTCCACATATTCTGTAGCAGGAGGGTCTTTGGCTTATCAATTCCACAATACTGATTAAAACTGAAGCCAGAACATGTTGGTTCCTTTATTAAAATATTTTCCATGTTTATCTTCTCTGTTCCTATTGCCAGCACCTTAGTCCATGCCCCTCCCTGCACATACACAAACACCGTGGCTATTACAATCACATAGAATCACATAACATGTAGTTGGAAGGTATTTATAAGAACATCTTTTCTGACCCCTCTATGTATGGAGAAAGAAATGGAGGCCTGAGAGATTTGGGGATTTTCTTAAGGGCACACAGAGGGTGAGAGACTGAAGTGGGCCTTGAACCTGGGTCTTCCAATTCCAAGACCAGCGTATATCCCCCCATATCTAGTTGTTCCACAACTATTATTGAGCGCCTACCATATGCCAGGCCAGTGGTTCCCAACTTGTTTCCTTTCCAATATACTTGAAGATTTCAACAAATACATCAGTAACAAAGGTCATCCTAGTCCTGACTTTCACCGTGGAGATACAAGGAAGAGTAATTAAGAATCTTGATGAAGTGGGATACAGGGGAGAGTTTGACAAGGCAAACTGGAATGCTTTCTTTTTCTTCCCTCATCCCCCCAACCCCGTGCCCTGTTTGAGACAAACCTGCACTGTACCGAACTGCTTTCTGTGGTCTCTTTCCCTCTGCTCCACATTGCACATCACTAGTGATAAAACTTCCCTAAAACATTCATGCTGTTTTTTTTTAAAGATTTTATTTATTTATATGACAGAGAGAGAGAGATCACAAGTAGGCAGAGAGAGGCAGGCAGAGAGAGGAAGAGGAAGCAGGCTCTCTGCTGAGCAGAGAGCCCGATGCGGGCCTCGATCCCAGGACCCTGGGATCATGACCTGAGCCGAAGGCAGAGGCTTTAACCCACTGAGCCACCCAGGCGCCCCATTCATGCTGTTGTATCCAAAAATCACCACATCTTCCACCTTCCTACAAACAAATATACACTGCAGTTAAAGCCTTCCATATCTGATCCAGATTCATCTTCCACCCTCCTCTGTCTTCTCTCCTTTTGCTCTCTCCTCTCCCTTTGTGTATTATCCAAATTGTCCCAGCCTGGAGCTCCTTCAAGAGCAGAGACCATGTCTGATCCACGTATGTGGGCTCCATATCATCATGCCTACTGCCCAGCACACTTGAGTGCTTAATTATTGTGTGGGTTGGTTGGCCCCCCAAAAGGTCTAAAGTGCCAAAAAGAGAAAGGAAAAGAGAAGGGGAAGAAAGGAAGGAAGGCAGGTGTTTGGAGAGCATGAAGCTGAGAAAAGATCAAGAGGAAGAGATGGGCAGAAGCAGGACTGAGGTCCTGCTCCAGGCCATGGAGGTCTCGTGAGTGGGACCACACTTCTGGCTGGTCTGTGCCTGTCTAATTCTTGCTGAGCCCATGATTCTGTACCTCAGCTCTGGACCCCCAGATGTGTCTGCCGCTCAGTTCTCTCTCTTTTGGTTTCTCGGGCCCACATGGAGTGGGATTCAGTTTAACATTTTTAGAACTGTGGTTCCCATAACAACCAAGCAGGAACTGTTGTCTGTGAAATGTAGCATGAGCACAAATGCGCACATGCACACATGCATACACACACACACACACACACGCACGTGCATATACACGTGCAGATTCCACATGTGCATGATATGCACCCACATACAGACACATGTGGATTCACCAAGAGACACATTCACACATGCAGTGTACACCCACATGTATATACATGTATGTGTTCACCTATACATGTACTCACGCACATGTGCACACATGTGCATAGGCACAGCTGTACACCTCTATGCATATATATATGCACAAAAGCACATACATATATACATACGCAGGCATGCCCTGGATTGTTTTTGCATATTCCATAGGAAGCATAGAGTGAGGACAGAAAAACATCACCAGAACAAAGGTAGAATAAAGACAATATATGGACATTTTTGGTTCTCTGCAAAAGCAGGTGGATATGGGGAAACTGTACTTTGGCAGAGGAGGGTTCAGTAGTCTTAATACAGCAAAAGAGGGGGCACTGTGTTTAAGTGCAGACTTTAGAGTTCACTGACTTGAGTTCACATCCTGACTGTGCCATTCACTGAGCTCTGAACTTTAGCTTCCACTCTGTAAAGTAGGAATAAAATAATATATACTTGATAGATTTATTAGGACAATTGAATGATATGCATTAAATGGTTAGTATGATGCTTGGCACTTGGCTAATAGAAGCTGTTATCGTTTAGGTCTTAGAGGAAGTGATTTCTCACTTGCTCAATCAAAGAAGACTTTCTGGGGGCACCTGGGTGGCTCAGTGGGTTAAAGCCTCTGCCTTCAGCTCAGGTCATGGTCTCAGGTCATGGTCTCAGGGTCCTGGGATTGAGCCCCGAATCAGGCTCCCTGCTTGGCGGGGAGCCTGCTTCCTTCTCTGCCTGCCTCTCTGCCTACTTAAAATCTCTCTCTGTCAAATAAAGAAATAAAATCATTAAAAAAAAAAGACTTTCTGGGGGAGGAAAAAAATTCAGGAGGTCAGGAACAGAAGAGAAGACCTTGGGAGAAGGGTAGTTTGTCTCAAGTGGCTTATTCTGCCTCAATCCTTATTAAATTTGCCTGTCCCTCAAAGCCACCAGACAAGTCTACAAATTAACTTTCCTGGTATTAAATGTTCACTGCCTTTTTCTTAGCAGGAGTAGGATGGGGTCAAGAAAAGTCTCTGCCTCATTTATTGGAGAATCTCAGGCTATGCTGGATTTCTGTGCTGTTGCAGCCAGACTGTCCCTCATAGCCTTGGTGCTCAGTCCTGTCCAAGCTCATCTCTGGGCCTTTGCCCAAGTACTACACATAGCCTGAAATTCCATCTCCCCTTGTCCTTCTCCAAAGCCCAGCTCAACCCTGGGCCTGATAGCCCTAACACCATGTCTGATTTCTCAGCAACCACCCCCTGCTCTATGGACTTCTTCCCAGTCTAGGACAGCCAGATTGTTCCTGCTTCAGTGGCTGGGTAGGCCTTAAGCCAAGGGCTCTCTAGATGCTCAAGTGCTAGGGGGCTGGGGTTCTCTTCTAACCAAGTTTAAGGCAGGTTGGGGGTGGGGGTTTGAGAGGTGGGAGTCAGGGTGGAGTAGGGTGGGGTGGGTGGGAAGGAACCAAACCCTCAGGCCACTGTCTCTCGGCCTCTTTTCTCCCCCTTTAGGTCTGGGATGGGATTTGTGTTGGGGACAAGTTCTCCTCGATGGTATCCTCAAGGGCAAAATTGGGTCCTGGGAAAGCAACCATTCGCGGCTTTCCTGGTTCCCTAGGGATGCCCAGAGGGGATCAACTCAAGCAGTCTCAGCGGAGACCAAGCATCTGGCTGGAGGTCACCGAGTGCACAACCTAGGGCGCGGCCCACGAGGCTGCTTATCGACCGCAGCGCATATCCCAGGAGCAGCGCTGCGCACCCTCCCTCTTCCGGACCCACAGAACCGCCCTCCCCCCTCCCCGACCCGGGATCTGCCCTGCGTGGTAGCAGGCCGAGCCGGGGTGGTAGGGCTAGGGCGGAGGGGTTTGAATTAAAGGTGGGCAGAAGAGGTGTCTGGGGCAGGGAGAGTGCACTGGGCGGTGCCGGGAGTCTGGAAGACCCGGACCCCAGGAGGAGCGCGGCCCAGCGGTCCCTGGACCCCCAGGGCGGCGCCGCGGACCCCTCCCCCATCGAAGCCACCTTCAGCGGAAAACGTGGGGTCCCGGCGCAGCCGCTTCTGGCGGCATCTGCCGCTCCCCAGCTCGCAGGAGAGCCCGCCCCGAAGGAGGGGCCGGCTCCGCCCCACCTCCTCGCTGCCTCCCTCCCCCTTCTCTTCCTTTCCTCCGGCCGCGAGCCCCCTCCTCCTCCCTCCTCCTCCTCCATCCTTCCCCCACCCGGTTTGTGTGCCCCTCCCGCTGCGACTGGCTGGGAGGCTCGGCCGCCCCCGCCCCGAGAGGG
>LNAC01000297.1:1720769-1733288 GCA_002007465.1 Ailurus styani
AAGCCGCGGCGGCCACCCGAGGCTGCGGAGGGGAACGAGATCCGAGGCCCCAGGGCGGCCCCGCATCTGGACACGGCACGCGGGGGCTGCGTGTGCACCCCCAGCCGAGGGCCGCGGGGCCTGGCCTCGCCGCGGGGTGGAGGAGGTAAGGGCGAGTCACGGGCGCGCTGCGGGACCGCTCCTGGAAGGAGCAGGCAGGGAGGACCCCAGCCGCTGCCTCCTCTTCCTCTTCCTTCTCCCCCATAGCCCTCGGGAGGCCCGCGAGGCTGCCGGACCGGGAGGGATTCTGGGCAGGCCAGGCCAGAGGCAAGGAAGGGGTTAATTTAAGGAATTAAAATCGGAACGTTTTGAGACCAGGCTTCCCATCCCCCCTTCTCGCCAGTCGCTCCCCGAGCCGGGTTGGGGGGGGGGGGGGCGGGCTCCGGTGGGACCCTGGACCTTGGAGAGCGGGGCGAGAGGGAGGGAGCAAGAAGGGGAGCGCCCTCAAACCCAGCCCTCTCCACCTGCTTCTGGAAAGGGGTGGGGGAGGGGCTCGGTGTTGAGGCCTGGCTGGGCACCTGTGTGGGAGTCTGAGGGTGGGAGGTTTTGGGTGTGTGTGTGCGTGCCGGTGTGCACGTGTGATGGTCTGGACGATCTGGAGGTGTGCGTGTGTGTGCACGCATGTTTCCCTCTCTTCGTATCCCAGTGCCTCCGTTGGTGACTGGCCACCGTGATCTGGATGTGTGCTCCTCACTGCATTGCTTTGCATGTGAGTGTGTGACACGGCGCGTGTGTGCGCTTGCCACGCTGTGCCTCTCGGTAGGAGTGGGGCCTGCTGTCTCCTTAGGTGGAATGTGCAGTGAGGAGGGGCCCAGATGGTTTTCTGGGTGTGGGATCCTGGTGCTCGAGCCCTGTGTGTGTGACCTTGGGAGGTGTGTGAGCTTAGAACAGAAAAGGGAGCTTAGAACAGAAAAGGCAGTGTCAGGGCTGCCTGGAAGCAGGGGACTGGATGCATTGACCCCTGTGGGTCTTCACTAGGCTACAGTGACTGCTCTGGGAGGTACACATGTGGTGACCACAACCCCAGGTATGGAGAGCCAGAACCCCCTCCTTCTTGGGGGATTTGGGGGCATTCCTTTCTTCTCCATCCACAGGGACACTTCCAGCTGCCTCCCCATCCTCAGAACACCTCCTCCACCTGCTGGCAGATGTCTCCCGAAAGCACTGAGCTTAGAGCTTCATTTCTTTGGCCTGTAAAGCCATCAGTTAATATCCAAATCTTCCTTCCCTATTTCTGTAAGTTCCACCTTCTTTGCTCCTTTCCTGCATGCCAATTTTTATGGAAAGAGGGAGAAAGAGCTCTTGGGCCCAGAAGGCCAAGTGAGAGGTAGAGGAGAGCCCAGAAACATGGTGGGGGACACGGGGGGCAGAGAGAATGACCATCAAAAACCAGACTCTGCTAACTTATCCATTTCGCCTGATCTGAATGTAATAGAGAAAGAGAGAGGCAGAGAGGAAGTTTGGTGATAGCCACACTCTTGTTTCTAGATTTAGGGATGCCTAGCATATGTCTGGTTTTGGAATATTTACAGCTGGAAGGGGGTGATGGTTGTTGAAAGGTAATTGCCATCCTCCCTTTGAGTTCCCTGGACTTTCTTGCCTCTCTGGAAGCCCACCACTCCCTTTATTCAGTCATTCGACAAATATTTCTTGAGCGCTACTGTGGGCCAGCCAATGAATATTGTAAGTTGGTGTGACATTCTGCTCCCAATCAGAAGGAACATATGTTAAGACTAAGAGCATGGGTTTTGAAGTCAGTCAGGTAGTACTTACTTCAAATCCTAGCCTATCACTCATTCACTGGTGTGTAACAAACCACCCCAGAGTTTAGGGGCTTAAGACAACAGTGATTTATTATTTTTCATGGTCTGTGGGTTGGCCATGACTGTGGCCATGGCTGTGGGCTCTCATGGCACCTCTCAGCAGCATTCAGTTGAGGTGCTGCTGGAAAGGAATGTCAAGATGGCCTTTCATCTTCCAGGGCCTCTCTACATGGGGCATCTACTCAGTCAGTAATTTAGCCTGTTTTTTTTATATGGCAGCTGGATCCCAAATGGAAGTATTCCAAGAGGATAAACCCTCTGGGACAACTGCTTACCAAGCCTCTGCCTGCATCGGGCTTGCTAATGTCCCATTGGCCAAAGCAAGTCACACAGCCAAGCTCTGCGTCAATATGGGAGGGGACCACATAAGGGCAAGAATCCTGGCAGGCATGGTTCCAGGGGGGCCATCAAAGCAACAGTCTGTTCCAGTTACTTCCTGGCCTTGGCCAAGTAATTTGGCCACTCTGAGCTTCACTTTCCTCCTTCTAAAATAGACACAGTACCACCTATGGGCAGCACTGTCATGAGGATTAAATAAGAAGCATGGTACCTGACCAGAATAATTAGTAGGTAAACGTTCACTGTTCAGATTATTAGACTGTAAGCATCTTGAGGGCATGACTGTCTTATTCTTCTTTGTGTCTCCAGTGGTGGTCATGGCCCCTGTGTTTGACTCTTTTTTTTTTTTTAAGATTTTATTTATTTATTTGTGAGGGAGAGAGCTGTGCGCACACAAGCAGGGGGAGCGGCAGAGGGAGAGGGAGAGAATCTCAAGCAGACTCCCCGCTGAGCAGAGCTGATAGAGGGGCTTGGTCTCAGGACCCTGAAATCCTGACCTGAGCCCAAATCCAATTGGATGCTTAACCAGCTGAGCCACCCAGACGCCCCTGTTTGACATCTTTTTGTTGAGCGGATAGACTAGAATGAAGCAGAGAAGCCCTTGGAGCTCTGCTAGAGTGACAGAGTCGAAAAGACACAGCAGGTTCTTACTTCCCGGTGGGTGGGAAGTAAACAGAGCCAGGGAAGCACTTGTTATTCCAGGTGATTCTTGGATTGACCTAATTATAATCAGATTCATCCAGTTCCATGATTTCTACCATGAGTGGTAGAAATCACTTTGGCTATATGAAATCCATCAGTTCATCTATTATTCAGTGTTATTCCTCTAAGAATGATAACACTAATGTCTACTGTGTGGGAGGAAGGTGTGAGGGTGAATCATTTGCATTGTTCTTGCCCTCCAGTGCATGCGTGGGGTGGGATCTGATGTGCAAACAGGTCTATGACCATCCAACATGTGACACCTGTTACCATATGTGAAGAGCTATGGGAAGGAGTGATTCACGCTGGGATGTGATTTGAGCTGAAGGAGGGAATCGAGGAAGTCTTCCTGAACGGGTAGCATTTGAGCTGGGCCTGCAGAATTTCCCATTCAGAGAAGGGAGTCCCAGGAAGAGGGACCAGCATGAGCCAAGACTTAAGGGTGTGACAGCTCATGGCACTTCTCAGTGAAGCTAATAAGGCCCACAAGGTTCATTAAGGTTGCACATGGGAAGCAGATGCAAAAGCTAGGCTGGCAGGCTGAGTGGTGGTTGGTCCCGGCCCACCTTGAGGGCAGTCAAAGCATGGCAGACTTTACCTCCCAGAAAATGGCCTGCCCTCAGAGATTTATTTGAGAAGAAGAGTGACATGACTGCATCTGTATTTGCAGAAAACGTGAGAATTGAAAGCTGGCGGAGTTAGGACTATAGTTAGCAATCGTATCAATGGACCAGATAGAAGGGGATGATTATGGTCTGGGGCAGGGGCTAGAGGACAGAGAATCAAGTATTTAGAAGGTAGTATTACAAAAACTGGTGATTGATAAGGGCTGAGGGGGGACTTTGAGAATTCAGAGATGCCTTGGGGGTTGCATCCGAGGTGCAGAGTAGATAATGAAGATGTCGGTCAAGACAGGAAACAGGAGAAAGAAGCAGACTTGAAGGTGAACATCGTGCTTTTGTGAGTTCATTATTAGCCATATTAAGCTCTGAGCCCCTACATTAAAATATCATCCTTTTCAGCCTCTCCCTCTCTGCAGGCTGCTTGTAAGGAGCAATTAAAAATAAAAAAAACTGCTATAAATGTCAGGTCTAAGGCATTGGGTTATGTTTGCCTTGGGCTATCGGAAGTGATGGTATAGATTAGAATTAGGTTACCTCTAAGAAGCACTTAAATATGTGCAGGTGTCTCTCCTCTTAAAAGCTCCTTCTGGAATCTCCCATGCTGTCTCTTCCCCCTTCACAGTTGAGCTTCCTGTGTCCACTCACTGTCTCTGCCTCACTCTCCCTTCAACCCCATCAGCTGGGCTCATCAAAGCAGGGCTCCCTGAAGTCCCCAGTGGACCCTTTGCACCTCTGCTCTGACTTGTGTTGTCAATTCTTGTTGTTTACACTGTCGTTTACACTACTGCCCACTCCTTCCCCGCTTGACGTCCTCTCTTCCCAAAGGTTTCCCATCAGAATTCCCATTGCTTCTGCCGGTTCTTAAGAACTTCTTGGTTCTTCTCCCTCCTCCACCTCTCTGAGGATCCATCTCTCCCCTGCTCTCCTCTCTCAGCATCCTCTCCCTGATCCTACTCATCCACTTTTATGTTTAAAGTGCCAAAACTGTATTTTTGGCTCCACATTGCAAACTCTGTACCGATTGTCTACTTCCAGGGCCCGCTGGAACTTCAAACTCATGAAATCTACAACCAAACCAATCTCTCCCACAAATGTGCCTTGCTTCAGTTTCCCTCCTAATTGAACCACAGCCCCATCTACCTAGATGCTCAAAACCCAAACCTGAGTTTGGTCCTTCACTCCTCCCTCTAATACCAGCCACAATCATTCTGTCACCAGCCTTCTTGACTCTCCTTCCTAAGCTACTCCCATATCCATCCTTCTCCTCATTGAGCTCCTGCTGCCTTGGCCAACAGTTTCAACTTCTTCCTGACCTTGACCCTCAGTAGGCCATTCTCTCAACTGTACCTGATACAGTTCATGGCACAGAGCAGGGACTCAATACATGTAACATGAATGAATGCATGTTTTAATAAACTCAAGGGAGAATTCTAGGCTAGAAATACCAATTTGCGAGAATGTTAGAACTTTTGATCACAAGGGACAGAAATCCCATTCAAATTACTTTATGCAAAAAGGGATATATACCAACTCAAAAAACTGGAAAGAAGGGGGACGAGTGGGTTTGTGGCATGACTGTACCTGGGTTCTCAAAAATGTGGTGAGGACTCTTTCTAGCTCTTGGCTCAGCTTTACTCTGTTGCCACACGTTTTCCTCCACTATGCATGGATTTTCTCCATGTGGTAGATGGAGGTTACACAAGGCCGTAGACAGCTTCATCATCCTAGCTTGTGGTCCCAGAGGAACAAGAGACTCCTCAGTCTTTCACTTACATTCCCAGGGAAGGACTCTGTTGGCTCAGCTTGAGGAATGTGTCCGTTGCATGCTACCATTCATTATGGCCAAAGAGGTGGGGGCGCCATGATAGGTCAGGCCTGGGTCACACAGCCCTGTCACAACCACAGGGAGTGGGGAGGGGCAGCTTACCCAAGAGAGAATGAGATGTTCTACCACCAGAAGGTGAAGAAGGCTTGCCGAGCAGATAAAAATATGAAGATCCACTGCACGAATTCTCAGGGTCTACTTGGTAGTGGAAGCCGTGAAAATGCAGGATTCTCTGTATTTCTGGCAGAGTCCATGAGCATGTGACAGTAGACAGGAGCCAGGGAAGACACACATCTTGAGATTGTTGGCCTTGTTTGAGGTGATGAGACACACACCTGAAAACCTTACAAAAAAACAAAAAGTCCATGCCTCTGGTTCAGCCTGGAGAATCCTTCTACCCAGTGAAAACATTCAGCTGGACTTAGAAGAAAGGAGACTTAAAATAGCCTATTTCAGAAGTGGGGAGGAGCACGACAGGTCCTGAGGATGGTGAGGGGGTGGGTCCAGGCTGAAAGAGGAGGCTGGTCTTAGGGCTGCAGAGGTTGCTGATTTGGGGAGACTAGAATGCAAAGGAAAATCGCCAACTGTTCTGTCGTGATACTAATAACACAGGATGGTGATCAAATTTGAACAGGCAACACTTCTATTTTTCTTTTTTTTCCCCTTCTGCCTCCCTCTCCCTCCATCACCTTCTTGCTGGCATTTGGGCAAAGCTATACTCATGCTGAGGCAGTGTACACATTTAGGCAAAAGTATTCCTAAGAATGATTCATAGCCATTCCACTGCTCTGGCCTATGGAGGGAACGGGGGGGCAGGCTGGCCTCAGGTGAGGAGCCACTTGGACCTGAGAAGTCCCTTCCTTCTTCTACCTTGCACAGCCATACACAGGCCTGCACCCCCAGACTTTCCCCTTTCTCGGAGCCTGGCTAGCAGGGTGCTGTGCAGGAAGAGGATGCTTCAGAAGTATATGGGAAGGGGAGGGGGGAGGCTCGTTAGTTCTGACGCCCTGAAAGCGCCAGCACAGAAGGGACCAGCACTTAGTTGGGATGGTCAATACACATGGGTGCCTTGATATGAGGCTGAGACCGGACATTATGGAATAACCCTGTTCCCGAACAGGGGTGTGTGTGTGTGTGTGTGTGTGTGTGTGTGTTGAATTCTGTTTCTAACATTTCTGGTCACTTTGCCAACGTCTTCAATTTTATCTATAGTTATTAATCTATTCGGTTTTTCTATTTCTTCTTGAGTCAATTTTGATAATTTATATTTTCCTGGAAAAATATTCAGTTCATCCAGATTTTCAAAAATTTGGGCCAAGAGTTGTACCTGATCGCATTTTAGTAATTAAAAAAAAAAAACCTCTGTGAGTGGTTGTATCCCTTTTTTCATTCATAGTGTTATGTATTTGTTTTCTTTCTTTCTTTCTTTCTTTTTTTTTGGCACTTCGAATAGATTTGCCAGAAGATTCTTTATTTTGTTGGCCTTTTCAGAGAACTATCTTCTGGATTTACCTCCCGAGGCTACTTTTTGGTTTTAATACACCTAAATGATGGTGATGTTAGAACAGTGACTAACTTTTTTTTTTTTTTTAAAGAAATTTAAGTCCTTATCTTCTTGGTACTAAAGTACTTTTTGGGTAAAATAATATAAAATCTTGGATTTGCTCAAAATTATCCAGTGGTGGGATGGGGGAAGTGCAAGGCAGGGGAGCAGGTGTACAGATGGAAGAATTATCCTAAGTTGGTCACTGTTGAAGTTGGATGCTGGGTACATAGGAGTTTACTGTATTTTCGAATATGTGTGAAAATGTCCATAACAAAAAGCTATGTTTTTTTTTAAAGCCTTGTCCCAAATCCAAAAATTTTTGTATTTTAAAAACTCCATTATATAGAAGGAAACCATATAGCTTGAAGTATTTGCATGCTGCCAAGTCACTGTCAATTTATGGTATTATTGTTATTTGTTTAAGGCCCTTAATTTTAAAAATTGTTCTAGGCTTTTAAAAAAAGGTAATCACAAAGTACAAAAAGAAAACATATATAACTGTTTATATAGTCTTCAGGTGGGCCTGGACTCACTAAGCATGATAACAAAATGAGAAATCCTGAAGATTTTTACTGAAGCAAGCTATCAGCTTTATTATATCAGTAAAGACCATAAACAAGCCAATTGACACACTAGAGAAAACCATTCGTGGTATATAAATGACAAGGGATCAATATTAGAAAAAGCCTTTGAATATCAATAAGAAAATATGAATGTTCAGTATAAAAATGAGCCAAATAGTGCAGAGGCAAAGTCACCAGAGAAATATAAATGACCGCTAAATGTGTGTAAAAAAAAAAATCGAGCTATAATAATCAGAGAAAGGCAAGTAAAAAAAAAAAATCGAGCTATAATAATCAGAGAAAGGCAAGTAAAACAGCCAGGCCACTTTTCGCTCTCAAATTGGCAAGAGTACAGCGAGGCCAAAGGCAAAGCTGAGTTTGGCTGTAGTTGGTAGATGTTGGGAACCATTAAAAGGGCATGAGCAGGAGTCGTCTGTAGACAGAGGGGTCCCGTGCCTAACAGGACAGAAGAAAGCCCCGAGCTGAAGTCCGGGCCAGCAGTCTGGGTGGGAGGAAGAGCACAGAGCAGAAGAGAACAGGTCTTAATGGTGAGCGGAGAGCAAGTTCAGGATGGCCAGTGGTGTGGTGTGACTGGGAGGACACTGGCACCGTTGAAGGAAGCAGGAATGGATCCTCGGGAGGGGGTGAGGGGAAGTCGAAAGTTTGCTCTTTGATGCCGGGGGTCATTGTGTCAGTCTAGAGTTTCATTACCAGTGACTGGCAACGGAGTCAAACGGTTTAGGCTACAAAAAGGATTGGCTGCCTCTCACAATTGGGCAGTCCGGGACTAAAGTTTCAGGTACATCTGGATCTGGATGGCCAAGGGAGGTCATCAGGAGTCTCTGTGTTCTTCTTACCCAAAGGGGATAGAGATGGCCACAGGCAGCTCCAGGTTCACATTCTACCCGCGGGGCACCGGTCCTGGAGAGCCTGTATGGGCCTGGAGTGGGAAATGTGGCTAATGAACAGGCTAAGGTCACAGCCCCACCTGAAGTGAGGGGAATGGTTCTCCAAGGGAAAACTGGGGGTCTAGCCACAAAGGGAGACTGGAGCTGAACAGCAAAAAAGAATAAATGTCCCCAGCATCCCACCTCTAAACAAGATCTACACAGATCCCGCTGCATTTTTAATTACAATTTTTAAAATGTTTCCCTTTATCGTAACACAACTATCCCTCACAAAACTTAAAATACCCTTGTCCCATTTCCAGAAGAAGATGTTCCAAGTTCTCATCCACCTAGCACGTCCAGCCCCAGTTCAAGATCTTGGTGGTGGGCTGTTTCTTTGGCAGGGTACTGAGCTAGGCCCTCATGGTCTTTCAGTTTATGGCCAGACAGTGACAGAGGAGAGGCCGGACAGCTGAAAGTACAAAATGCTCGCAGCTGAAGAGGGGAGATGAGGAAAAACGCTCAGTGGTCACAGACCCATACATGGTCCACATGCTTGACCAGTTGGGGAGGACGGGGTTCCCTGACTCCTGTTTTCGGCTGCTTTGGTTCTGCCATCTCTAAGATCCTCCCTTGTCCTTCATGCTCTGTGCCACGCAGAAAAGGGGCCTTGGGGGCTCACCTCCCACTGATGCAAGTTTCAGGAGTGGGAACATGAGGAGCTGAGTAATTCCTGGCCTTTGTTTTCCAGGTTTGTGGGTTTTTCTGGCAATACAATCCCCTTAATCATTAGGAAGCTTTCAGTCAATTTGCATTCAGTTGTCCCCAGAGCCATTAACCAAACTAGAGACCTCATTGGAAGTTGTAATTCTTGAATCGAGTCCCTGGTGATAGTGTTGGGGGAGGAGCAGGGGTTGTCTCTTAGCAACAGCCCTTGGTGCTCTGCCCATCTCTGGAGCCCAAGGTTCTGTTGCTTCTGGTGAGGCCTCTGCCGGAGGGCAACGCACAGCCCTCGTCTAGGGTGGAAGGCAGAGTTCATCTGCCTCTTCCCACTCAAGCTACGTCCCAGTGCAAGGCTGTTTTGATGAAAGCAATGGTTGCACAGCAGGAGGGGTTCTTGAAGGGCCTGAGGAGTCAAGAGCCTGTCAGGGCCCAGGTTTGTCTCTCTGTGTTTCCAGCCTCCCTGTCCTTGCTTGAGCTGACTTTAGCTAGAAGCAGAGAACTGGCTTTTAATTATCTGACTGTCAGCCATACTGGCTTACTGGCCTCAGGCAGTAAGGGCAAAGCAGCATTTTCTTCCTCTCTGCTTGCAGATGGGTCCCTTTCAGCCGGAGTGTCTCTTGTTGGACCTTACTGAGGCCATGGGAGAGGCCACACCCCAAAAGGGTGACATTTTCCGACAAGTCCCTTAAGGTTCCAGGTAGGAACATCATGTGAGCTAGAGAGAGTGGGAGAGTTTCACTGGCTGCTTTGTTGCTGGGTAGCAGGCAGGGGTCACCAACTTCTGAGGGGAGAAGTGGTACTATCTCACTTCCCCTCTTAGTTCGGCTAATTCCTCCTTAGGGTCTATGCCTTTAAAAAAATTCCATTTCTCATTCTAATTTCTGGGTTAGGGCTTCTTTTAGTGCAGGTACCAACAGACCCGACTCCAAATGGCTTAAGCAACGAAGGGAACGGACTGGCTCACCCAGCTGAACAGACCAGATCTCAAACAGTGTCTGCGAGAAATCTCTTTCTCCGTTTCAGTTCTGCTTCTCTGCATTGGCTTCGTTCCCAGGAGGTTCCTCCCCAAAGAGGCAAAGATAGCCTTTGCAGATCTAGCCTTCCCCATCAGCTTAGAAACCTGAGCCCAAAGAGGATGCTTTCCCCCAGTAGTTCCAGAGAAGTCCTGGAGGGAGGAATGACCCACGGACTCAGCCTGGGTGATCTCTGCCCAGAGTCCTAGTGCCCAGAGTCCCATTCTGGGACTCTGTTTGGCCAGGTCTATATCCCTCTCTTACCCCTGGGGCCGGGCTGGACCATAAAGCCCCACTCAAAGCATGTGGACTGAGAAAGTGGGGAAGGAAGAATGATTCTCCAAGGTCAAAGCAGAGTGATTTTACACCCAGGAGAAGGACTGGGTGCTGGGCTGGTAAAGAGAACAAACAGTCCCCCCTACCTCCATGTGGAAATGCCTGAAGGTGAAGGGAACTCGAGAGCAGGTCAGGAGGGAGAAGCAGAGCTGAGAGTCAGTGGCTTAAAGCTGGGAACGAACATGTGGGAGCAAACCCGGCTGCTGGGGCAAGGGCAGATGCAGAGGGTGTGAAAGTAGACCTCTCGTCAGGAAGATTAAGAAGGCACTAGGGAGAGGAGATTGGAGAACCCAAACGGGTAGCTTCGTGGCAGCCTGGTAAGATGGAGTGGCCAATAGTGTCAGCCAAGGGACCAAGTGGGTGGAGATCCTTGATGACAGCTGGATTGATAAACAGGTGATCTGTGACCCAGAGGAGCACAGTGTCAGCAGAGGGTGGCTGAAGCCCAGTCACAGGCAGTTAGGAAGAGGAGGGCAGTGATGAATGGGGTAGAGATTCCACGAGGCAGAGGAGGTGTGACCAGAAGCAAGAGATGAGGGAGGAGGGGCAGTGGGAGTTGAGAGTGACCTGGTGTAGGATGTTAGGAAGGGTGGTGGCTTGTGGTAGAGGGTGCCTGAAGAGGACGAATATGGTGACCCTTGGAGCAGAGGGCAGGGGCAGGGCACTTACTGGAGACTGATCTAGCAAAGAACTCTGAAAAAGGACCTACATCCCTAGAGTGGCAGTGATGGGAGGGTACAGAAGCAGGACAGGAATAAACTGACACACGCACACAGGTGAGGTGACAACTTGGTCACGGCAACATGGCACCAACAGTCCAGCCCGTCTGTTGGGTATGATTTGCATGACGTGAAAATAAGCATCTTCCTTTAAGGATTTTTTTCAGATGAAAGATACATATAGCCAAATACATACAGTGCACTGGCCTTAAGCATATAGCTTAATTGTCTACATATGTAGTCACATGTGTAACCACTGCTCCTATCTAGAACATTTTCAGCATCACATAGGGTTTCCTCCTGTCCCTTCTCAGTTTCTAGTCTCCAGGGAGTAACTTCTATTCGGACTCATGTCATGATCAATTTAGTCTGTTCTTGAACTCCGTATGTATGGGACCCTACAGCGTGTCCTCTGCTCGGCCTTCTTTTATGCAGCATAATGTGGAATGGGTTCACCCATGTCCTTGCATGTCCGAGTGCTTCCTTTTCTTATTGCTGGATAAAATTCCACTATGGAAAGATCATAATCTATCCGTTCTACTGGTGATGAGCACCTGGGTTAAGTCTAGTTGGAATATAGTTTGGAAGTGTTAAAAGTATAATGAATGTCTTTTCCCCCCTTAAAGGATTCTCATTCTTTCTCACTGTCATGCATGTATAGCCCCCCTCCCCGCGCAGGCACGGGAGCAAGCCAGCCCCCTCTAGGAGGTCAAGCCCCTGGGATCCCCTGCATTATGGGCGCGTGTTTCCTGGGGCAGTCAATTTCCTCACGCGGTGGGGGGCGGGGAGACCGCCCTCCTAAGGCTTCCTCCCTCTCTTCCAGCCTCCTCGCCCCTCGCCCTGGGCGCCCTGAGCCTGCCCGACCCCGCAGCGGGGCTCGCCCGCGGCCCCCCATGAGCGCGCCCGGCTGACCGCCGGGGCGGCCGCGGTGGAGCCCCGCTGCGGGGTCGGGCAGGCTCAGGGCGCCCAGGGCGAGGGGCGAGGAGGCTGGAAGAGAGGGAGGAAGCCTTAGGAGGGCGGTCTCCCCGCCCCCCACCGCGTGAGGAAATTGACTGCCCCAGGAAACACGCGCCCATAATGCAGGGGATCCCAGGGGCTTGACCTCCTAGAGGGGGCTGGCTTGCTCCCGTGCCTGCGCGGGGAGGGGGGCTATACATGCATGACAGTGAGAAAGAATGAGAATCCTTTAAGGGGGGAAAAGACATTCATTATACTTTTAACACTTCCAAACTATATTCCAACTAGACTTAACCCAGGTGCTCATCACCAGTAGAACGGATAGATTATGATCTTTCCATAGTGGAATTTTATCCAGCAATAAGAAAAGGAAGCACTCGGACATGCAAGGACATGGGTGAACCCATTCCACATTATGCTGCAT
>LNAC01000297.1:1733455-1790080 GCA_002007465.1 Ailurus styani
GAGGAGGGCCTGGCGCGCCTCAAGATCCGCGCTCTGGAGAAGCTGGAGGTGGACCGGCGGCTGGAGCGGCTGAGCGAGGAGGTGGAGCAGAAGATCGCCGGCCAGGTGGGTCGACTGCAGGCTGAGCTGGAGCGCAAGGCGGCAGAGCTGGAGACGGCGCGGCAGGAGAGCGCGCGGCTGGGGCGCGAGAAGGAGGAGCTGGAGGAGCGGGCCTCCGAGCTCTCGCGCCAGGTGGACGTGAGTGTGGAGCTGCTGGCCTCGCTCAAGCAGGACCTGGTGCACAAGGAACAGGAGCTGAGCCGCAAGCAGCAGTGAGTGGCCCGCGGGGGCCCCGTGGGCGGGCGTGCCCGTGAATGTTCCTGATTGGGTGACCGTGTGTGTCACTGCCGGTGCCACCACCGTGAGTGGGCCCGAGTGTGGCTCTGCGTGTGCCTGTGTGGCCGTGGCTTTGTACTGTGGCATCTGTGGCCACGAGCACGTGAGAGTGATGTGTGTGGGGCCAAGAGCGTTGTGTCGGTATGTGTCTGGGACTGTGAGGACATGCAAGTATGCCCGCGTGCTTGCCCGTGAAAGCTCTTTCTCTCCCTTCTCCACGTCTCTAGCCAAGGCCAGCCCCTGCACTGTGGCACGAGATCCTCTTCCCTTTTGCTGACTCAAAGATGTGGCACGATTCTGCCCTCTCCCTTTGCCATCACCAGGTTTTCCTTGTCAACTGTATCTTTCCTGAAAGCAGCCAGACAGGAGGTCGTTTCTCCCGTCCGCCATAACCCCACTGCCCCCTTGGGCTGCTGCCCCTTTTCTCTCCTTCCAGAACAACTCCTTGAAAGTTTATACTCCTTGTCTCCAATTTCCTTCTCCACTTTCTCTCCTGTATCCACTCTGATCAGATAGATGTCCACCATCACCACCGTCCTCCACATCACCAACGACATTCAGGTTGCCGAGGCCCCTCATCACCTCGGCCTATCAGCAGCATTTGACACAGCCCGTCCCTGAAATACTTTCTTCACTTGACTTCCAGAGCACTCTCCTTTTTGTCTGCTTTTTGTCTGGTGTTCTTTGCTGGCTTCTCATTTCTCTGATCTTTAAACGAAGAATGGTGAAATATATGGATGTTACTTATCTACTCCTGTTGTGATATAAGTAAGCTTCATGGGGGCAAGAGCTTTCTTCAGGTCTGTCCACTGCTGTACCCCTAAATACCTAGAACAGTGCCCGACACCTAGAAGGTGCTCAATAAATGTTGAATGTGAATACATTTGGGAGCAAATGCTCAAGTGACTCTGAAGTGTCCTGTGTGTACTTCCAGAGGCTTCTGCACCTGAGAATGTTTCTGAAAGTGTGTGTGTGTGTGTGTGTGTGTGTGTGTGTGTGTGTTGGAATATGTGAGCAGGACTGTGCCTGTCTCAGACCACGTGTATGCCTGCAAGTGAACATGACATGAGCACATGTACGTGAGTGTGCGTGGCCGTGTGCCTGTGAGTGTTTCCGGATGGAGGAGGCGGTCCTGAGTGTGACTGCGAATGACAGAGCACTTCCATGGGGAGGAGGGATGTGTGGCAGGGGCATTGGGGCTGGGTCAGTGGGGCGTGAGCGTGAGGCTCGGGGTCTGTGGGTTGCATGTCTGCATGCGCCACGGTGTGGCGCCCGTGCTGTCCAGGGGGCGGGTGGGCGGGCAGGCCGAGGCACTGGGGTGAGAGACTGCTCCGGGCCCAGGGAGGTGGTGCAGATCGACCAGTTCCTGAAGGAGACGGCGGCTCGGGAGGCCAGCGCCAAGCTGCGGCTGCAGCAGTTCATCGAGGAGCTTCTGGAGCGTGCTGACCGTGCTGAGCGGCAGCTGCAGGTCATCAGCAGCAGCTGTGGCAGCACACCGAGCGCCAGCCTGGGCCGCGGAGGGGGAGGAGGGGGCGCCGGGCCTGGTCCCCGGGGCCCCGGCAGAATGGTGAGTGCCCACCAGCTTTCCCTGCTCCACTCACACCCCTGCCCCCTCCAGGGCCATCGTGCACACCACCTGGCATCCCCGTTATGCTCCGTGCTTCCCTTCTTTGGCTCTTCCCCGTGAGCCGACTCCGGGCCTAAAGGAGGAGGGGTCCAGGAAGAGGGGTGCCCCCCTGACCGGGCGGAAGTGCCGGCCCCTGAGGCTGTGATCCAGCCACCCTGGTTCTCAGGGGCCCATCTCTGCCCAAATGAGAGCCCAGGAGCCACAAGCCGGGGTCTGGGGTGCTGGCTGGGTGTGGGGAAGGGTGATGGTGAGCCTGCCTTTCTGGGCTGTCTGTCTATTTGTCCATCTTTCCCAACTTTTTTCCTTCTCTCTCTTCTCCCTCCTCTCTTCTGTCCATCTTGTGCCCTGCTTCTCGCACTCCTTCTCATGCTCTTGCCTCCTCTGGCCCTGCCCCTGCCTTTCCCTCCCGCGCGGGGGGCCCACAGCGAGAACGGCACGTGGGCCCGGCCATGCCTAGCACAGACGCCGTGTCGCGGCATGGCTCCTCTCCCAGCACAGGGTAAGCCTCGGGCCTGGCGCGTCCCACACCGCCCGCCCTCACCCCGGAAAGACCCGCTGGCCCATCTGGGGCCTTGGCTCCTTCTCCTGTCCCCACACTCCTTGGGTCACCTCTGTCTGCCTCTCCCAGCACTCTTGGGAGGGGGCTCCTTGGAAAGGAGGGAGGGAGGGTTGCCCTCGGTAGGGGTGGCATGGGGAGTTAGGGCCGACTGGTGCTCGTCACTCCTCACCGTCTGGTCCACCCCATCCCAGGGCCTCCAGCCGTGTCCCTGCTGCATCCCAGAGCTCAGGCTGCTATGACAGTGACAGTCTGGAGCTACCCCGGCCAGAAGAGGGGACCCCTGAGGACAGTGGCCCTGGGGGCTTGGGTACCCGGGCCCAGGCTGCCAACGGCGGCTCGGAGCGCACCCAGGCCCCTCGCAGCTCAGGCCTCCGGCGTCAGGCCATCCAGAACTGGCAGCGCAGACCCCGCCGACACAGCACGGAGGGGGAGGAGGGTGATGTCTCAGACGTGGGCTCGCGAACCACCGAGTCAGAGGCTGAGGGTCCCTCAGAGGCCACCCGCCCTGGGCCTGCTCTGGCTGGGCCACTGAGCAGCTGCCGGCTCTCAGGTGAGTCCTGGAAGGGTAGGCCAGAGAGGCCAGGCTTTCCTGGGTGCTGGGCCCCCTCAGGGGACATGGGGCTGAGGCAGTAGATCTCTTGGGCTCCTGCACCTGTTTTCCCCTTGTCCCAGACTTCCTGCAGTGAGCATGACAAACTCTCCTACAAGTGTCCTGGGAGCCAGGGCAAGGAACTCCTGAGACAGAGTAGTGCTGCCGCACAGGGGTGTTCATGTTGTGGACTGCACAAGGATGCCATATCTCGAGGGGTCCATTTACATGGTGGGCTCATTGACATTTACCAGAGAGTAGCTGAGTGTACACTGCAATTTGAAGTCCCTGGAACAGCACAGAGAGCTCCCTTCTATATAAACACAAGGCTATGTGCAGGTATGGCTGGGTCAGGGTCAAGGTCAGGAGGTTAGAGGGCTCAGGTCAAGTGCATGGCTGCTCTCCAGTGACTGTTCGCGCAGGCTCGCCCTGGTCTTCTGTTCACAGTGGCCGGGTTTCTATCCATCTGTACCCTCACCCTCCAAACCCTTGCCTGTCCTAGACTTGACTCAGTTGCTTCATCTAGGGGGTGGGTTGGGACAATGTGATGATGTATGATCTTAAAAAGGCAGTTTACTTGAGGAAGGGTCACCTTTTTCTAATTGTGTAATTAGAGATGGGGTGTGCAGAGGAGGGGGAAGCAGAGGCCCTGTGTCCTTCTTCCCGAGTCACGGGTCCCCCAGCATGTGTCTCCCACGCCTTTTCCTTCTGTAGCTCCTACCCCACTCCACCTCCCCACCCACATGCCCCCATTGGCCTTTGACCCTCCACACTGACCTTTGACCCTCTGGTACTGTGCAGCCCGCCCTGAGGGAGGCAGTGGGCGGGTTCGGCGGACCGAGAGGGGCAGCCCCTCCCGCTCCAACGAGGTCATCAGCCCTGAGATCCTCAAGATGCGCGCTGCCCTGTTCTGCATCTTCACCTACCTGGACACGCGCACGCTGTTGCACGCGGCCGAGGTCTGCCGGGACTGGCGCTTCGTGGCTCGCCACCCCGCGGTCTGGACCCGGGTGCTGCTCGAGAACGCCCGCGTCTGTTCCAAGGTGCCTGTCTCCGCCCGCTGGCCCTGTTGCGAACCCACCTTTCTCCCAGCAGAGCCAGGGCCCTCGAGGTCTGGCCCTTGCAACCCTTCCAACACCCCAGCTTCAGCCTGGCTCCCCCACATGCTCCCCCGGGGCCTCCTGTCTTGGGGCTGGTCTCCCTCCAGCCCAGCCAAGCTCAGGCCCCTCCATCGCCAAGCAACCCCTCTCTCCTTGCAGTTCCTGGCCATGCTGGCTCAGTGGTGCACCCAGGCCCACTCGCTGACGCTGCAGAACTTGAAGCCCCGGCAGCGGGGCAAGAAGGAGAGCAAGGAAGAATATGCGCGGAGCACCCGGTGAGGCCCTGGCGGGAGTGGGGGGGGGAGGCGGCGGGTACTGCGGGCACACCTGGAGTTCCACAGGGGAGGCTTTCTGGGGCAGGGAGAGGCCCCAAGCGGTGCCCTGAGCTCTTGGCCATCACCAGGGGCTGCCTGGAGGCAGGGCTGGAGTCCCTGTTGAAGGCCGCCGGGGGAAATCTGCTGATCCTGCGCATCTCCCACTGTCCCAACATCCTCACCGACCGCTCCCTCTGGCTGGCTAGCTGCTACTGTCGTGCCCTGCAGGCCGTCACCTACAGGTAGTCCTCACCCCCTCGACCTCAGGCCAAAGGGGTCCCTGGGGGTCTGCATACCCTTCCCCCAGGGCTCTCAGGCAAGGGGACCCAAGAGTTCTCTGGCCCAAGGGAAGGGAGCAGCGGCCACCAGGGTGGGCGGTCCCAGCTCTGTCTTTTCAACAGGAGCGCCACAGACCCCGTGGGCCATGAGGTCATTTGGGCCCTGGGCGCAGGCTGCAGAGAGATTGTCTCCCTCCAGGTGGCGCCACTTCACCCTTGGTGAGCCCCAGCAGGGGTTGGGAGGGGCCAGGGTTGAGCCCGGGGCTGGGGCTGGCTGAGGACTGAGCCCATCTGGGCCACTCCAAAAGCTGGTTGAGGAGACAGAGTCACATTCATCAGCCTGCGTGTTTAGCTGTTAGGAGCAGGGCTTCAAAATCAGACCTGGGGTGACATCCTGGCTTACTGGCAGTGTGACGTAGGGCAGTCCAGTCATGCCTCAGTTTCTCAAGTGCAAAGTGAAGGTGATGTTAGAGATCTTTCAGCCTTAGTGGGACTGTAGCTGGCTCAGATGAGCTGTGTCTCTAAATCGTGTATGTAAGTGTTCAGTCAACACTAGCTAGAAATAGCCACGTTTGGTTGGCACACAGAAGGCTGTTCAGGGTGGTCGATGTAGCAGACACAAGTGAGCTGGTTCACCGCTCGACTTGTGTTCCTCAAACCGGGCTTCCTTGTCCCTGCACTTGGTCCTCCAAGCCCTCTCTCGGCACGACAGTTCCTCCCAGGGCATCCTGTGTCCTTCCCAGCCACCTGGCAGGGTCCGTCCCTGCTCCTCGCCCCCCATTCCTGTCAGGTGCCTTGACTCGACCCCTGCTGTAGTTTGTTTTGCAGTGATCTCTCTCTCTCTGAGTCTCCTCTGTACTCGCAGCTCTCAGGGCTGGGGCTGTGAATGTCTGTTTTCATATCCCTGGTACCAAGTGCGTGGCAGCCACCAGGGAACCTGTCGCCCGGGCCAGTGCTGAGGAAGGAGGTGTTCAGGGAAGCGGCTGGTTTGGTGTGCGTGGCAGGCGGTGCGGAGCAATGAGTGTGGAGAGGAAGGTGGGGGCAAGGTTAGGAAGGTCTTGTGTACAGGGGTTAGATTTTCACATCTTACCTAGAAAGTGCTCGGAGCCTTTGGAGTATTTCTGATCTTACAGACAGGATCACACCACACTGGTTATGTTCTCTGTTCCCCCTCCCCATCCCCACTCCTCGAGGGCAGGGATCATATCTATATTGTCACCGCTGTATCCCCAGGGCCCAGCTCAGGTGTTCTCAGCTCTAGTAGACGCTTGAGGCCCATTTGTTGAATGACTGAGTGAGAGAACGTAGGAGCAAGTGACTTGCTGTCAGCCAGGTGGCTCGATGAACAGGCAGAAAGACTAGATGAATCCACACGAATATGGATGGTGGTGTGAACGGTGTGTTGAAGAGTTATTCAGGAATCCAGTTCCGTAGGTCTCGGCAGGAGGTGAGGAAGGGTCAGGGATGATCCCAGGTTTCTAACTTGAGTAGCTGGGTGGTTGGTGGGGCCCCAACCTAAGTGGTGGCAGGGGGTGGGGAGGCATGACAGAGGAGCAGGCTCGGGGTGCTGTGTGACCAGAAGCTTCCTTGACAGCCGTGTCTCTGCCCCATTCTCCAGCCAGCAGCCCACGCGCTTCAGTAACCGCTGCCTGCAGATGATCGGGCGCTGCTGGCCGCACCTTCGGGCCCTGGGGGTTGGGGGTGCCGGCTGTGGGGTACAGGGCCTGGCGTCACTTGGTGAGTCTTGCCTTGGGACTGGGGCAGAGGGTGATGGGAAGCAGGCGTGGGTGTGACCCCGACGTCCTGGAGGGGCTTGGGGCTGCTGCCCGGGTGGTGGCAGGAGCATGGGGGCGCTGGGCTGGAGACGACCTGGGGAGTTTGTCAGCAGGACCTCCCCTCCTCCTCCTCTCCCTAGCAAGAAACTGCATGCGGCTGCAGGTCCTGGAGCTGGACCACGTGTCCGAGATCACCCAGGAGGTGGCAGCCGAGGTCTGCCGGGAAGGCCTAAAGGGACTTGAGATGTTGGTGCTCACGGCCACGCCCGTCACCCCCAAGGCCCTGCTGCATTTCAACAGTGAGTGACAGGAACGTGGGGGACGGGGGTCCATTGTCCCTTCTCAGCATGCCTGGTCAGCAGGTAGCATATCCAGGTCAGCAAGCACCGGCACGGGGGTGGGGGGCAGACCGACCAGGCTGCCAATCCCGGCCTCACCACCAGTGTCTTCCAAGGTCAGTGTGGCATGCGAGGACTGCTAGCGTCTGGTCCAAATGGTTCAGTGCCACAGACATGTGTTACCCTATGCTCAGCCCCCATGGGAGCCGTGAGCTGTAGGATGCCGCCTGTTCCCCGTGAGCCTCTGGCCAAGGGTGGGGGCAGGACAGACAGGTTAGGAATACAGGGCCTGGAGCTGGACTGATCCAGGCTTCCGTTTTGGTTCTGCTGCTTCTTAGCTGTGTGACGGGACAAGTTACTCTGCTTCTCGGGGTTCTGTATCTCCGTCTTCTAAGCAGGCCTTCTGGAATGGGTGGGAGGATCACATGAGATCATGTATATGAGCCAGGCTCGTTCTCAGGGTGAAGATCCCTCTCTCCATGCTACTGTAGGTTGCAGGTCGCCTTCTCTGACCCCACCGCCCTCTACCGCCTGCTCCACTCCTGACCCTTCCTCCACCTTCACTGAGGACACGGGCGCCCAGCTGGGGCTGCTCACACTCCTTCAGGGCAGGGGCTTGGACAGAAGCTGCCCTCCGACTCCCACTCCACCCCCCCCCCCCNGGAGCATCCTTCTAGGCACAGCCAGCAAGGAGCTGAGTCACCACCAGCATCTGGTGTCACTGCCTTCAGGACCTGCAGTAACCATGGAGTGGCTCCCCGGTTGCTCAGGCTACTGGGCAGCCCCCCCCCCTTCCTGAGGCCCTGGTCACACTTTAGTCCTGAGCCCTGAAGATTCCTTGACTGTCTCATTATTTCCAGGACCCTGTTCTTCCCTCCCCTTCAGGCCCTGGACTGACCACCAGAACTAACTGCTCAGCCTCCAAAGGCATGACCTCCAGAACCCTCTCAGCCTGACTTTCTCCCTGCTCCTCCTCCACTGACTTCATGGTGACATCTAGTCCCTTAAGCCCTCTACTCCCAACTTGTTTGCTGCCTGCCTTCCCTCCTTCATCCTCCAGAGAAGACTCATCAGCCTCACCCCAGCTGCTCTGTCCTTGAATTCATTTCCAGATGCCCAGGCCATGGTACAACTGTCCCCTCTGCCAGGGAAGCTCCTAGAGCCTCTGCATGATTGGCTGTTGCCCACTCATCCTCCCAGAGTCCACTGCAGCCTCCACGCCCCCCACCAACCCCCATCTGGTTGACCTTCTGGGTGCCATGGGCCTGCTCTATGTGGTGCCCAGTGCCTGGCATGTGACTGTCTTTCTGTAGGGTTCTGGTTTCATTAAGTACTGATAGTAGAGGCAGCAGTCCCACTGCCCAGGCCAAACACGAGGCGCCACCTTATTACCCACCTTTTCCCAGGCATTTGCCGGAACCTCAAGTCCATTGTGGTTCAGATTGGGATTGCTGACTATTTCAAAGAGCCCAGCAGTCCCGAGGCCCAGAAGCTGTTTGAGGACATGGTGACAAAACTCCAGGTGAGGAGTTGGCTCTTAGGCCCCCCCAAGATCCTAGGTGACATCCCTAGGCAGGGGTTGGTGACCTGGGCGTGTAAAGGGAGGGCCCCACTTGCCTGACCCCGAGGGGAAGTAACCCAGGGCTCACTCTGCAGGCTCTACGACGGAGGCCCGGCTTCTCTAAGATCCTGCACATCAAGGTGGACAGTGGCTGCTAACCCGGGCGGGGGGCGGCAGGGCCCCTGCCAGCCCCACACCAGGGCACTCTCTTTGGACCTCCAGAGGGACCCTGATTGGACTAGACCTTCGGAGGCCTGGTGTTATCCCTGGCTTCCAGGGAAGGGTTGAGTTTCCTGTCCTCCTGGGACCGTGGAGCAACAGGCATGACCCTGGGCACTGCCTCTTCAGGGCAGGGGCTTGGACAGAAGCTGCCCTCCGACCCCCACTCCAGCCCCCACTGGAGCATCCTTCTGGGCACAGCCAACAAGGAGCTGAGTCACCACCAGCACCTGGTGTCACCGCCCTCAGGACCTGCAGTAACCATGGAGTGGCTCCCCGGTTGCTCAGGCTACTGGGGCAGCTCCCCCCACCTTCTTTCCAGTCAGGGGCCTCTGCTAGGCCCCAGCCAGAGAGGGCTCCCCAAAGCAGCTCAGACTTGGCAAGGAGGGCTCTTTTCCTCCTCCTGCTCTGTTCCAGCTCCTTGTGGGGCATCCCCTTCAGACATCCTTCCTAGGCTCTGGGTCCACATTCCCCAGGGATAACAAAGATAGGTGTATGGGTCTGGGAATGTGGTCAGCCAAAAGTGGGGAGCAGGGGTGCAGCGAGGTAGTGGGAATGGGCTTGGAATGGCAAAACATTCATCTAGAACTTTCCCCAGGATATTGAAACCACCACTCCCAAAGGGGGGAAATTGCCACATAGAGCAAACAGTCTTTATTGCCGTAGAAATGACAAGACCCTTCCTCCCAGCCACCACATACCCTCACGACACACCAGAGCTAAATTCAGAGCTAAAAGGTGCATGTTTCTATACCTTCCACCAATCCCGAGCCTCTGGAGGGGCAAAGCCCTAGCTCTGGGAAACCTTAGCAGCAGTGAGCAGCAGTTCCTGTCCTCAAGAAATGTCTTTCTGGTGCTTTGGCAGGAATGAAATGGCCTCTGGGTCCCCAGTGCTGTGGGTGGGAGGGAGTCACTGGGCTGCTTTCTGTATTGGGGCCCGGAGGAAGTCAGGAGGAGGGAATTTTGGTTTGTTTCCTTGTCTGGCTAGCTTGCTTGAAGCTGTGGTCTTGGTAGAGAACCAGGCCCATGAAGCCAAGGATGGGGAAGGGCAGCCTCATCAGACTTGCCTCCCTCCACGGTCTTCACAGGCCCCATGGGCTGTGGGCTCAGCTGGAGTGCTTCTGGGCGGTGCTGGGGCCTGAGCCAGAGCCACTTGGCTTGGAAACCAGAGAAGGCAAATGGGGGTCTTGCACAGTTCTGGTAAGACCAGGTTCTGGCACTAAGGCTCCAAAGACTCAGGTCGCCCCAGTTCCTGCTCTCAGAACTCCCACAGTGGTGTAGAGGCCGTGGGTCCTGCTAACATTCACTTGGAAAGTTCTTTAAAACATTAACTTCGATCCATCTTAGGGTTTCCTTCTTTCCCATGCAGGGGCCAGCTCTGCCCTAACCATTAGGCTGCCGGTCCTGGCCGGGGCCTGGCCTTCTCTAGTTTCTCAGCCCTTTCCAGGGACCTGTCTGCTGCAGCCTGGCTTGGACTTCAGGACCCAGCTCTGGGTTACCCTGTAAGGAGCCCTTTGGACCGGGGACCCCACAGCCACAGTACCCAGCTCCCCTGGCTCCATGCCCAGCTCCATCCCCGCTCCTATTAATTTTTCCTCCCCTTGGCTTATTCTGGCACTGCCCTTGGAAGACCCCAAATACCAAGGGTGTCATGTTGGCAACTCTCTGTCCAGTCCTGCACGAAGCCTTGGCCGTGTGGCAGCCCCCACCCGACTCCAGAGCAGCTGGCCTCAACTGGCTCCCACCTCCCCAGCCCTGTCCCCAGGAGTCGCAGGAAGAAGCACATTTCTGTCCTCCAGGGACCTGGGAAGGGCTATGGGGGTTCCCCGGGTGCGTCTGTCTTGCCTTGCCAGCTGTACCCTCTGTAGCTTCTGCTCGAGACCCTAGGACCTCCTAGGGTCCCTATCTGCCCTCCCCATCTCCCGGACAAAGCACAAAGGGATGCCCTGCTTGGCCAGAGCCTGCCTTACTGAGGGATTTTTCTGCCCCAGGAAGCTTCCATCCCTGAATACAAGACTTTGGGCACTGTCTCCCTGGGTGGGTGCCGAATGGAATGCCTGGCATCAGTCCTGGAAAAGGAGGTCAGGGTGCACGGACAGGGAGCTAAAGTGGGAGAAAGGCAGTGCTCAAAGGACTGATTCTAGTAGGTTCATTCACCCATTCATTCATTCTTTCATTCGTGCAACAGCCCTGAGTACCACCAGCACTGGGGGCAGAAGGGTGAATAGGCGCCCCTACTCCCCACTGGGAGGAAGTTTGGCCAGCGAGTCCCCACCTTCTGTCTCCCAGCTGAGTGAGTGAAGGGTGTGGCGGAGTACATACGGCATGGGCTCCAGCCCCTGCCGACAGGGAGGACGGGTCATAGCGTGTCCCACCGCACAGCTGCCCCCAGGGCTCCCAGACTCACACATGCTGGACTTCATGCATGCTGAGAAGTGGCAGGGTGTGGGTCCTTTGTCCCCCGGCTTGAAGCTATTTTTTGACTGTCGGGGCTGAGCCCTGCTGCTGTACGGAGGGATGCTCCATTTGGTCACTTCCTTGGCGACCACAGAGCATGGCTGAGGATAGGCGACAGGAATGGAGGGTGTGGCCGCTCCTGAAGCACCCGTCCTTCACTCACTCAGAGGAGAATTCTCCGTATCTCACACCTAGTAAGATGCAAAGGGGAGGAATATCTGAGAGAGCAAATGGAGGCAGGCCCTGCTCCAGGGCTGCCAGGCACGTGCTGAGGTCCCATGGGCTCCAGCACTTGGGTGTCCCTACACCTCTCCCTGCCATGTGGCCTGGACCCAGCATCGGGGAGGCTTGGCGCACTCAGCTTGAGCTCTTCGTCAGGCTTTGGGCTGCCTCCCCATGGGACTAGCAGGGAACAGAGGAGGTGCTGCACATATCTGAGCCCGGGGAGAGAGGAAGGGTGCTGCCCAGAACTGTGGCTTTCCACTGGCCAAGAAACCATCAAGGACCGAGGCAGCCCAGGATTTCCTAGTCCTGCGAGAGTGGTTTGAGCCAGACCCTCAAGAAATGCTTCAAAAACAAACAAAAAGCCGCCTCCCAAGGCCTGCTGCTCCAAGGTTTGGCTCCATCCTTTGCCTTTGGGTCCTGCCTGTTCCCCTGGTCCTTTAGGCCATGGGTGGGAAGCTGCCCAGGCCCTAGTCCCTCTAAGACGCTAGGCTGAAGACCTGCCCAGTGACTATTGGTGCCAAAGAACCAGTTCCTGGTGGACTTGGGGTGAAGACAGCAGAGATGGTGAGTGGGGACAGGGCCTGCCTGCCCAGAGGGGTTAACTCAAATTGATGCCATCTGTCCAGCCTATCCGTCCCTCTCCCAGGGGCCTGGCACTTCTCTCTGTAACCCTGGTGGTCATGCTTTCTCACCCAGCCTTGTTCCAGGCCTGCATTTCTGTATATACTGCTGTGTATTGTGTGTATGTATTTATTCCTGGACAAGTGTATTCATCTGCAGCTTCTGCCTGAGGATAAGGTTTAGGATTGGGTGAAGACTGGAATACCAGGGCTGACTAAGGCAACCAGCTCCTATTCTCTCCCCAACCCCCCGGGACCCCGGCCAGTCCCAAGACTGCCCTGACAATCAGGCAGGCTTCCCCACCATGAGCCCAAGCGCCTAAGACTCGTCTGCCGTTGCTGGCATTTGGGGGGGGGGGGCGTGGCCTCGGGCTCCCAGGCCTCAGCTCTGCCCTGACAGGGTCTTGCATTCAACTGCAGAGGCCTGAGGTGACCTCGGCTTGCCTCATGGCTGGCACCAGTAGGCTTGGCTCTAGTGGGCACTGCTAGTGGGGCCCTCCACGAGCAGCCCCCAGGCCTGCCTTCCCTGCACGGCCAGGCTGCAATGGGCCTGAGCTGTGAGCAAGAGCTACCCCCGCCCCAAGCACAGCAGGTAGAGGGGTGGAGAGCGTTTTTTGGTTTTGTTTCCGAAGTGGTGCCTGTACCTCCAGCCCCCAGGGGGCCTTCCCTGGCCCCACTTCTCTGCCCGCCCCCCAGGCATCACCATCCCCGCACTTTGCTCCATGTCACCCATAGGTGCCCTCTGCCGAATGTACCTGAGTGTGTGTATTCAAAAGGACTCACGTGGGCATCAGAGAATTTATGACTTTGTATCCAATAAAAGATGGTGAAACTGGACTATCTGCCAGGGAAGTAAATGGTAGGTGGCCGTGTTTTTGTCCGTGTCATTAAGCCTTCTGTAGCTCAAGTGCACTGAGGCAGGAAGTGGGGGTGGGGTGGGGTGGTGGTGGTATGTGACCTGAATGGCATCAATAGTGAATAAAGCATTAGGAAGACCTGTCTCAGGCTGTAGACATCACAGTCCCTGCCACAGCTCACTCAGTGTCTGCACATAAAGAGCCTTGGGGTGTCATTTTTGACCCTCAGCTGGGGGAGGCCGTGTTAAGGACAAACCCAGGACAAGCCCACCAGGAGCACCAGTCACTGCCCAGCCCCTCAGTGGCTTGGCTGCCTCTGTAGGAAGCTCCAGCCAGCATATCAGGCTTTGGCCTGGGGGACAGACCAAACTGCCTACCGTTTTCTGGCCTCAACTCCCCTGTTTTGCCAAATGAGGTTGCCCCACTCATTTGATTACTCAGATCTTGAAATATTTAACATTGGAAAAAAGACTAGGTGCTTGGCCTTAAATTACGGGTGGTTCTAGCATCAAACAAGTGGATGGACATCCATCTCCACAACTCTGAGCCAGCTGTTCTGTTCCCCCACACAGGCAGGGCAGCTGAGGTTCAGAAAAGTTAGTTTACTCAGAGACTATCAAGTTAGGAGGGATGCCAGACTCCACAGCCTGCCCACCACCCCAGCCTGCTTGAGTCCGTCTAATCAAGAGTGGGCCAAACTCAAGAGAGTTTCTTTCTAATCACCTCCCAGGGTCAGGCAGCTAAGCTTCCATGGCTCAAGGTGACAGAATCACACCTCTAGCTTCAATAATTACTGACGACAGCTAGCTAGAGGCTGGCTCTCAGAGTAGTGTGAACGAGAAGGCAGCCAGACCCTGCTGATTTCCAGTTTATCCAGGCTGGCCACACCAAACCTCCACTGGTCAGAAGAAGGCAAAAGAAACACCCAAGACCATCAGTGATTGACCAAGACGACCATGTGGGTGCTCCTTCAGTCACCCCCTCAACGGACTTTGAAGGAATCACCACAGAATCTTGAATAAGAGAAACCAAAGACTGAGCCAAGAGTATGGAGGTGGAAGGAGGAAAGGAGGTAACGTAACACAGGTACTCAAACCCAGAGGAACCCTGGGAGCAGTGCCTGGAGAGGCCAGGGCTAAACAAGATGACATCAGTGTCCCAGCCACTTCTGGGACAAAGAAAACCAACAAAGCGAGACTTCCGATTGGAGGCCCCCAAGTGGAGCTCCCTGCTGGCACACTGCCGGAACAACAAGAGGCTGTTAAGGGCTCAGCCCGACAGAAAAGAAGAACATTTTTCTGTGGGTGAGTACATACAAAAGTAAAATCCTGAGCTGGAGTCAAGACACTTCCAAGTAAAACTCCCGTGTCCAAGTAATTGGCAAAGTGAATTCTAAGTCTCAAGTTTATTTAAATAACCTCCAGTGAGAACAGACTGGGCCAGTTACTACCCCCTCCTCGTAATACCAACTGACCAAGACAGGGAGAGTAAGCATCCCCTGCAGCCAGCCTGCCGGCCCCTTGTAGAAGGAGCAGGGTGCCTCTCAGTGCGGGCGGCCCCGGCCCCGGCCCCGGCCTGCCGCCGGGGGAGCGTCCACTGTTGAGCGAGGGTTTTTGATGGTTTCATCTACCGACACAATAAGGCAGGCGGCCTCAGAGGCTGCGGTCAGGGCGTTGATGCGCACCATGGCTGGCTCCCACACGAAGGCCTCGAAGTTGTCAGCGATGTCCTCGTTGTTGATGTCCACTCCGTACCACATGCCCCCCTGCGAGAAAAGGAAAAGAGGGGAGGTATTAGGCAACTGCTCTCAAATTTCTTCTCGAATATCCTCCAAAAGCTCCCGGCTGTTAGGAAACCTCATTCTCTCTAAAGCTGCCTGGATTTCTCCAAGGAAGACGGCGTCCACCTGGCGTCACACCAGGAAGCTGGGCGCACACGTCTTCCCACCTGTGCCCCTAGCACCCACCCCCTTTAAGCCCTAAACATGCTGCTCACACAAGAGCTCTGGGCCCTCTTCTGGGCAACGTGCTGTGTTTTGGGGAGGCCCAATGCTCAGGTCACCCTGAGGACTGTGTATTTCTCAAGAGGAACACTTAACCCATACCCTTCAACAAATATCTGCTAAACGGAGAACAAACCCATTAAGCTCTCAGGGAGGTCACAACTTTGAGGGCGGAGCCGTGGCTAGCCGTCTAGTCGCCAGGGCTCTGGTCTGCTTACCACCACCCCGGGAAGCCCCATCCATGTGGCCAGCGTGTGCTTCAGGGAGGAGGCAGCAGGGTCCCCCTGGTTCCTCTGATGGCACCGTGGCATTCTCTCTGCCCTCAGAGGCACAGTGAGCTGGTACTGGGTCCAGTTCCAGCCCTGTCACCGAGATCCAGCATGCAGAGCCTGAGTAGGCACGGCACACGCTCCAAACTTAGGCCCATGCACCTAATCCCTGAGCCCAAGGGAGAAGGACCCACCTGGGCGTGCCGAGCCCGCAGCTTGTTGAGGATGTTTGTGGCATCAAAGCCAGCATTGTCACACAGCTGGCGCGGGATAATTTCCAAGGCCTTGGCATATGCCCCGATCAACAGCTGCTGTTTTCCTGGAATGGTCCTTGAGTAATCCCGTAGGTACTTGGAGAGCTCCATCTCAATGGCCCCGCCACCAGCCACCACTGAATCGTTCTGCAGAGACCAGACCCACCTCTCAATGCTAACAGGCCCCTGGTCCAAGCTCCAGCCACAGCCAAGATGGACCAGCCAGTCGACAGGCCCTCTAGCACAGAAATGGAGTGCCTCCTCATTCCTCCCACATCCCAAACCCCAGGAAACCTAGATGCGGGTCTATCTAGCACATCCCAATGTGCACGTTCTGGTTTCTGACCATCTTCAAGGTCACCCTGTAGTTTGAGGGCACCGGTACAATCCTCGGGACGGCTGATGACAGCGGCTTCACTGTTGGCTCACAAGTCATAACCTTTAAAAGACAGTATCACCTGTTCTGAGAGAATGAGGGTGTTTCTCTATGACTTGTGAGGCAACTGAGGGCCAAAAGGCCACTCAGGGAAGGGCAGGTTATACAGGGAAGAAATCACCACACAAATCTAGGGTCTCATCAGCTGGGGAGGCAGAACGGGCTGTGCAGGCAGGACACCCCCAGCCTAGTACCTTGATGGCCCTCCTGACAATCATGATGGCGTCGTGCAGGGACCGCTCTGTCTCCTCCATAAACTGCTCAGCACCACCACGAAGGATGATAGTGCACGTCTTGGCCTTGGGGCAGCCAGTGAAGAAATTGTACCTACACACAGGATCAAATCATACAAGTGACCTTCCTTCTGTTTCCAAGCTGCTGCACCTGACCTCACTGCGTCCTCCCAACACTGAGTAGCTGCTCTTTTGTTCCTCACTAGGGTTTTCCAACCCCACTCTTATAGACGTGTTTTGGGGAAGGTTTGGGGCTGGAACCCTGGGGCATAAAGTACTTCAGAGTCAGACTTGAGACCCAACTTGATCTTCTCCCCTCTCGAAATACTTCATATCTGAGTTCTTTATGCCCTGAAAGGTGAGACCTCAAAAAAGAGTAGCACATGCTGTGTATCATCCCCAAAAGATGGCAGAAGGCCAGACCCAGGCAGGTCCCATGACCTCCGCCAACAGGCAGCCCAGGCCTATGGCTTACCTCTCGCCGCCAATCTGGGTCTCTTCAAAGACCTGGCAGCGGCCCAGGACATCTGACGACAGAGCATTCACACTGGTTTGGATGGAGCCTCCGCAGGCCTGAGGAGCAAGAGAAGGTAAGACCATCTGGCAGTTAGGGTTCCAGTGAAGCCAGAAGACAGCTTCCTGCCACCTAGCCTCAAAAGCCAATTCCCATGCTAAACCCTGCCCCAGTGCCTGAGAGGGCCCTGCTCTGGATCACCCACTCTCACCCTTACCTCCCTGGAAGAGAAGAAAATAAAACAGAACAAAGACACAACACAGGCAAGCACGCCTAGTTAAAAGGAGATGGGGACCTCTACTTCAGCCAAAACCCACTCCCCAAACTAGTGTGCCTTGGGCCCAAAAACGAGTTGGGATTGGTGCTTTAGAACTAGCACATCTTTGGTGAAAGGCTTGAAAAGAAAAGGAGGAAATCCGGCTGGAAACATCAATACTTGAGTTTATCTAACTGATCACAGCATTACCACTAGGTTCCCTCCCAACTCAGATTTCCTGACTTGTTTCGGTGCACACCCAGCACGTGCACAAAGGGACAGGAGTGCTAAGAGGCAAAAAAAAGTGAAGACAGGCCTAGAGTCTCATGCCCACCTGACAGTGCACTCTAGCACACCAGGAATAAATGAAAATCCCTCAAGGGCCACAAGGGCCAAGAAGCAGCACTCGAATGTTTGGTTACCATCATTGTCCTCTTCAGATCCTCCTCCGGCACTCGGCCAGCACAGAACATGTCCCTGTCGGCAAAGTACTGGGTGGCCACATCCCCGATGGGGAGTTTGGACAAGACGACTTTGGCTCCAGAATGATGGATCCTCTCTAACTTGTCATAGAGAATGTTCCATTCGGCATCAACAATTGCCTGATAATCCTGAAGAGAACCAGAAAAGGATGAGGATGCTTCTGGGGGGAGATTAGTACATATGGTAGGCTAAAATAGAAGCCCCAAAGTAAAATATGCTGATTTATCTGGGAATTAACGAGGGTAACCAGAACAGACCCTTCTCAGTCCAACTAAACAAGGACCCTCTATGGTAACTTAAGAACCACCTAAAACTTTCAACACCTAAACAGAAAAATAACCCCAGGATTGGGGGTTCCTCCAGAGCTGGCATGCCAAGGTATAAGAAATAGTTCAGCCTCACAGAGATCTAGATTCCTCTGAGAAGCTGTACCCACGGAGCTCCCAATGACAAGACCCCTTCCCCCAGAGGCCAGTCCCTGTTGGGGGCACATCACCTAACAGCACCTGCTTACAGCGGGGGACACTGCTACCTCCAGAGACAGTCCAGCTATTATCAGTGATGGGAGCACACCTGTCCCACAGTGTGGGACCTAGTGTAGAAGGGTCTTCATCTGGTCAAATAAGAGGACTCAAAATCCTGGGCTCAGTATATAGGTAGAAGGCCCCGCCAGCCCTGTCCCTGGGGCCAGAGAGTATTTCAGCAGGCCTTCCCTACCCAAATCTCCTCACGTCCAGGTCACTCAGAGAGCAGAGTGGGAAAAGAAATGGGCCTGGTACTTGGACATCAACTTATTCAGGGGGCCAGGAGGAGAATGGGGTTCACAAGGAGCCTGAGAAACAGAGCTGGGCCCGAGATGGCCGCAAAGATCTGAGGCTTTGGCCCAGAAAGCTGACTGTTCCCCGGCCGCTGCCAGCTGATGGGGCCTACCTCAACCGTGTGGACTCTGATCTCAGCATTATCTTTCTCAGCTTTCAGCTCAAGCTCAACATTTAAAAGGGCGATCATTGGATTATTGTACTTTTTGGGTTGCATTTCAAACCCAGCATAAGAGAAAGTCTTCTTGAATGCAACACCAGCTACCAGCTGGGACTCCTGTTTAAAAAACAAAAAACAATCAATAGTTTAGTACTGACATGAAATGAAATCAGGTTAGCGGTATACTAGGCTAAGGTATGTCCATTCCCGTGAACCTGAAAAGGTTAACTGTGTCTTTATTTCACTGTTTCAACAAAGCCTTTCCATTTTCATAAAACCTGGGAAAAACAAACATATTCCGGTTGTCCCTTCAGTATAAAGAAAATCGATCATTCAGCTTACAGAGACCAAGCACAGTAAAAGGCTGTCTGGGCTCTCCTCTAAGCCTGATCTCCAAAGCAGGAGCCAAGGGATAAGGCCGAATGTATACCTCCAGTGTCAGGCAAGGGACCGGGCATTTATGAATAAGGCACAGGCTGCCCAATGCCTCCCCCTTCAACTCCAACCCAACCCCCTCCCAGTCTTCTGCAGGACAAGCCTCCCCACACCCCTCTCTACCTGCCCTGCATGCGTGCACACACACTGTAACCTGTGTGCAGTAGCCTAGGTGCGTCCTCTTCCCAGGAGATGAAGCCAAAAGGTCACAAGGGTCAGAAACTCCCAGTACAGTTCCCTAGCTACAATTGTGGCTTCCTACATTTCAGTCCCTCAGAACATGAGCTTCCTGTGGGTTGGATTTAATAGTAGGGGATAGTAAGAAAGCACACTGACCTTGGGACTGACTTCAGCCCTAGCAAAAGACTAGGGTTCAAGTCCCAGATCTCTTTCTTACTAAATGACCAAGTCATTTCCCACTTGATAAAAAAGGGTACATTCCGCTCAGTGATCTCCATGTTCTCCATTGGTGCTCATCTCTAATACTGTTGCCTATCAGTGAACACATTTGTGCATCCCTCAAATCCACAGCATCCTAAAGGGGCAATGCCTGAGCTCAATCAAGCTGGAGAAGCAGAAATCGAAGAGCAAAAGGGAAAGCTCTTCTGCAGAGGCAGAGAACACGAAGCCACTGGCAGCTGCAGGAACGCAGAGGGCAGGGGCCAGTGCGGGAGCAGCTTACAGGCCCTGCCAAGGCCTGCCTCTTATCCTGGACACAATGTGGGACCCCAACAGGCTTTCCGCACATGGCAGTAAGTTGTGGAACTTCACCTTAACAACAGGAAACAGGGCTGACTGAGCGGATCCAAAACTAGAGGAAGGGTGACCACTGCCAGGACAATGGTCTTGAGAGTAAGTAAAAGACACAGCCTAAAGGAGTAAACAGTAAACTGGCAAGCAAGATGAGACAATGGTAATTGACAGGATGTGAGGAGCTATAAAGATTTTTGGAGAAGGTTATTTTATTTTTTATTTTATTTTATTTTTTTAAGGAGTGGTAAATATTTTCAAAGATGAGCCTGGATTTCTGGTGGGAGCGACTGAGTCAATAGTGGGGATACCAACTCTGTCAAAAACACCGAAAATGTGACCAGTCTGGAGAACAAGATGAAGAGTTTATTTATTTTTTTATTTTTTAAAGATTTTATTTATTTATTTGACACAGAGAGAGAGATTACAAGTAGGCAGAGAGGCAGGCAGAGAGACAGGAAGAGGAGGAAGCAGGCTCCCTGCCGAGCAGAGAGCCCGATGCGGGCCTCGATCCCAGGACGCTGAGATCATGACCTGAGCCGAAAGCAGAGGCTTTAACCCACTGAGCCACCCAGGCGCCCAAGATGAAGAGTTTAGTAGCAGTTAGATAAGCACATGAGGCTCTTGGGGGGGACGCGCGCGGAGGGGGTAAGGACTAAAGATACCGATCAGGAAGTTCTCAGTTAATCCTGAGAATAAGTAAATAATTACTACCACCATTTACTGAATTCCGTGTGTCAGGTTTCATATGCATTTAAGGAATGTGGGACAGCCTGTGGAAAGAGTGGGTTCAAGCCCCTGGCTTTCTCACCAGATAAAATTATTATTTTTGATCCCTAGTTGAGTGAATGCCAATCTAATCTCAAGAGTGTAGGGCTCGGAGAAGGCCCCGGAGAAGACGGACAACTGCTACCAAAACAGTGGGTAGAGACAAGGTCAGTACACCATGATGGGCCAAGAAAGGAGCGGTACAGGGGCCAAGGGCAGGGGAGTTGCTCAGATGACCTTCAGGTTCCTCACAGCTTTATTATAGAAGAGAGAACCTTAGTCCACTGACATGTGCCATGATAGGAGGAAGGGGAGGAAGGACAACAGAGTGGGAATTTAATCCGGAAGGGCAGGAGTCAAAGAAAAATAAGTGAAGGGCCCGGCCAGGTTACAATATTTCAAGCAGGTCTTGCCTGGTCCGTATCACCTCAGGCTGGGTCACCAAGGTTGAGTAAAGAAGTAGGGCAGGCCAGAGTGGGGAAAGGCCAAGGGGGCATGGACATCATCAAAGAAGGCTTCCAGACCAGTACCACTGTGTCAAAAAAGAACAAGTTCCAGTTACGCTGGGCAATGCAGCAGCCATGAGCCACATGTTGCTATTTCCAATTAAAGAAATAAAAGTTAAATTAAAAACTTAATTCCTCAGTTGTACTAACTGCATTTCAAAGGCTTGGTAGCTACACATGGCTAATGGCTACCATAAAATGGACAGCACAGACATGCAACAGTCCCACCATCGCAAAAAGTTCTGTTGTGCAGCACTGATGAAAAGCCCCACATGCTGACATGGATCAAATTCTAAAATATGTTGTTAAATGGACAAAGGGAGTTACAGAACACTATGTATTACAAATAAACACTTGTGTTTAGAAAAGCAGTATTTACTTATGTGCTTATAGATACGCAGAGTAATTCTGGAAGCACCTGCACGCCCATGCACGTGCGTGTGCACGCGCACACACACGCACACACACTAGCGGTTATCTGGGGCATTTATTTTTATCTTTAGGCCCCTTTATATATTTAGAACTATGTATCATCTATTCAAAATAAATGAATAAAAGGGAGAGCTTGGGCATGTCCCCTGACAAAGAGTGGACTGAGAAGTACTTCTCAGATTCATTCACTGGGACGGTCACAGGTAATTCATGGGATGGAGCTAGTGCTATCCCCGCCTGCATCGCAACAAGATTCTAAAAATCAACGAGTTCAATCTGCTCTTCTGCTGACAAGCAGAGAGAGGTCCGGAGAAATTAGAAAATGTATGTACAGTCACAGGCTGTAGTGATGGCATGGGGACTGCAACTCCAGTCTGACTTCCAGCCCAACACTGGTAACACGTGCTCAGCTCCAGTACCGATCTGTCTGGAGAGTCCACATGAAGGCCAGAGCCTCCTGGGGGGCTGTAGCAGGCTTACCTCCAAGGCACCTCCTTGCACCTTCTTGATTCCAATCATCTTAAGCTGCAGCAAATCATCGAGCATCATCACCGCATCCACCACCATCTTGGCAAAGAAGGCCTTCTGCTGGGAAATCAGCTTGGAGCTCAGGGCGGTCATGGCACACTTCTCCAGCAGCTTCCTCTGCTCCCTGGGACACAAGGACGGTGGGATCTGCGTCAGGCCCGGAAAGCCCCTCTTGTCTGAGTCTGCTGCAGTGTGGAGGGGGTGTCTGTTCTGGTGTCTAAACTGAGCCCACACCAACTTTATCTTCCACATCTTTAGGACAGATTATCACTGACAGATGGTGACTGCAGTCTGAGACCTCGCGTGTGACAGCTTTAAAACTACAGTATACAGCCCCTTTTGTGCTGTGTAAGCTGGGGCACAGCCAAGAGTCCGGCAAGAGCCAAATAGCCCCAGGCCTATATAGGGTGGCAACACGCCTCTATGTCCAATTTGGCCACAGAAAGTCAAGGTTCTGACAAAGCCCACCGAAAACTTACACTTTATCTTCCTTCTTCACGGTCACAGCAATCTCTTTGATCTTGTTAACTGCCTGCCAACAACAGAAGCCGAGTGAGTCTCTGGCGCCAAAAGCAAACTGGAGAGGTGGGTCCCAGGCTCTCCTGCCACTCTCCAATCTGTTTACTCCCAAATCTTAAACATTCCCACTCTACAGCTAGGACGCTAGATTGGGCCAAACCTTCTGGTTTATGAAAAACACCCATGACGACTTCTAGCGCTTTATATGTTAGATATGTTATGTAATATGTTTGTATGCTAAACTTAGTATCTTTTCAAAAGCATTTCTCATATATGATCTCATTTTACTGTTACCAACCCAAAACAGGTAGTAAATAACTTTGGGGGGGATGGTAGAGCATCTCAAGCAGACTCCCCACTGAGCATGGAGCCTGAGCCAGTGCTTCATTCCACATCCCTGAGCTGAAATCACGAGTCGGACACGTAACTAACTGAGGCACCCAGGTGCCCTGAAAGAGACAGTAGAGGGAGAAAGTAAAGCCTAGAGGGACTGACTTGGCCAAGATCACAGAATGAAGGTCAAAAATCAGTAAAAGCAGGGTCTCAAGATGTGTGCCATGAGGAACTTGATAAAAAACAATCAAGCCAAAAAACCCCAGCTCTCACAGAGTCCATCAGGAAACCTGAGGCTTAAAGAGATAGCTACTAACTGGTAGAACTGAGATTTGTAGGGAGAAGTCGGAAAACGTCCAAGGAACCCTGTTACCAGTCTCTCTATGCCCCACTAAAGGTATTCTCCTAAGAGAAACATGAAGATACCCAGGCACAAGGCCAAGGTAGCCAATATTCCCATACCAACTGGGTGGCAGTGCGGAAAGCTCGGATGATGATCTGTGGGTGCAGACCTTCCTCCACATAGGGTTTCACCTGCTTCAGAAATTCGGCAGCCAGCAGGGTGACGGAGGTGGTACCATCACCAACCTGGAAGCAGATGACAGGAAATTCACAGTTTCTCATGTTTAGAGATGAAGCCTGCAACTCCATTTTTAGGCAACCTACCCATTTAAACTGGGGACTGTTTAAATGAGTGTGAAATGTTTTTTTCTGGAAGCATAGGTGATGGCAACTAGTACAAGGCAGGTGATGGTAGTTAGGTATCCATCCCATCAAAGGGCTCTGGGCTACAAAATTAATTCCCCAACCAGGACCATTATCCCAAGAGAGCTGATTTGGACAATCAGAGTTCCTCAGGATATGAAATCACATAAGCAGGTTAACCAAGAACTTATTTATTACACACAGGCATGATGAACAAGATAGTCTCAGTCACGTTTGTAATATAACGCTTATGCATCATAAGTAACCATGGCAGCAAGAGGCAGGAGGCAAATATTCTTTAAGGAGTACAAAGTACTATAGGAATTTCCAAAAGGATAATTTCCAGCCAAATCCCACTAAAACAAACTTTCCAGAACCAAAGTCCTTTACATTTTACACACTGTTTGGAATAGGCAGATCACTAGTCTGATAACCTTTCTAACATAGTCAATTTTTTTTTTTTACATAGTCATTTTCTACAATGGGATCCAAACCCTATTTTTTTTAAATAGTATTTTTTAAAAAATATTTATTTATTTGACACAGAGAGAGATCACAAGTAGGCAGAGAGGCAGGCAGAGAGTGACAGGGAAGCAGGCTCTTCACTGAGCAGAGAGCCCGATGTAGGGCTCGATCTCAGGACCCTGAGATCATGACCTGAGCTGAAGGCAGAGGCTTAACCACTGAGCCACCCAGGTGCCCCTCTAAACCTTATTTTTAATGAGGGAGAAAAAGAATAAAAGCCAAGCCAGTTCACCTCTGATTCAGCAAAAATTTGCTTTCAACTCACTTACGTCCATTGTGTAATGTGAGGGATTTTTAAGGGGGAAGAAGTGTTATTGTGGTAAAGGGTCTAAGCAGCCAAATTCCTGGCCAGAAAGGTCTTAGTCCCTTGTTGAAGACAGTAACAGGTCAAATCCAGACTATTCTCGCTTTAATTTTATATAAGCAATACTATTTTATAGGCTATTGGGTCCCAATAAACCTTTTTATATAACTTCAGGACATATCTGTAATACTCTAAAATGCAAGCCTGTTTCCTCTCAACATTTGTTATCAAGATTCTAATGTTAGATTTTTTTTTTTAAGATTTTATTTATTTGACAGACACAGAGAGAGATATAGCGAGAGAAAGAGCACAAGCAGGGGGAGCTGCAGGCAGAGAGAGAGGGAGAAGGAGGCGCCCTGCTGAGCAAGGACACTGACTTGGGGTTCCATCCCAGGACCCTGGGATCATGACCTAAGGCGAAGGCAGACACTTAAGGAACGGAGCCCTCTCCGGCGCCCCTAGTGTTAGAAATGTTTTAAGACAGACTGGTTAATGCTGTGCTATTACACACTTGAAAATGGCTGAAGTGGCAATTTTATGTTATCTATATTTTACTAGCATGGAAAAACAACAACAACGGGTAAACTGGAAACCTTAAAGTTTCCAGCCCCATCTTAGAAGGTGACTAACATGTGAGAGATTATTTTTTTTAAGTTAAGTATACTAAAATTATTTTCACCTGTTTCTTTTTGTTTTTCCTTCTTCTTCTTTTTAACATTAACATATAATGTATTATTTGTTTCAGGAGTAGAGAGATTAAATTATTTACCAGGTCACTGACATGAATAACAGTACATAACCCTCGTCCTAAGATCTCAGCTACATGCAGTGAAATGGTATACATTTTAAAAGATTATTGATTCCATCTAAATATTTTACAAGCGTGTATTACTTGTGAAATCAAACTTTCAGAGTTAAAATAAAAAAATTTTAAGCGAGAAAAGCAAAGGAGCAAGCGGGCATGTAACTTCAACCTTTATTTAAACACATATGCTTGATTTTCCTACCTCAGCATCTTGGGATTTGGCAATGTCCACTAAAGTCTTTGCTGCAGGATGGACAACATCCAGGAGTTTCAGAATTGTGGCCCCATCATTAGAAATTGTTGCTTTGCCTTAAACGGAAAAAAAAAAGTAAAAATTTAAAGATCCTTTCCCCAGTTGGACTTGGAGCCCACGCACACTTTACTGGGATGGGACAGAGGAGATCATGGCATCGATGAACTGATCTTTTTATAGACTTAGCTCTGTGCACAAAGGGCCGCCTAAAATCACAAGTTCTGAAGACCATGAGCTCTGATTTTCTCTGAACAACATTTAGCACACCTCAAACTGAATGCAGAAAATATTACTTTAAATGAGAATGAGAAACCGTGTAGATATTCTTGACATAGTTGATACCCTACTATCTCATGTATGTCAGCTAATATACTAAAACATGAGGGGGAATTCTGTCTTGGTAAAATAATACAATGGGAACCACCACAGGCAACTCAGATGGTTCTATTTCATATTTCCAAGCTGGTCCTCTCTAAGAAGCTACAGGCTCCAAAGCCCAACTTCTCCCATATATTCCCATAGGGTTCAGCATTCAGGACGAAGTACGAAATGGAATTGTTTCATAGCGAGCAATTCCTCAGAGATCTTAAAAGCAGTGGCATCTGTGAGTGCCAATCTCTGCTAGTCCCAAAGTCTCCCCAAGAGTCTCCTCTCCTGCGCCCTGGCCTGAGCAACCCTGCGCGCTTACCTCGGCCATCTACAATCAGCTTGTCCATGCCACGAGGGCCCAGGGTGGTTCGTACAGCCTCTGCAATCACCTGGCAGGCACTGATGTTACTTACAAGCTGGGGGATGCCTTGGGAGCTATCGGTCCCCTCTTTCAACAGGATAACTGGTGTGGGCTGGAGAAGAAAGAGCAACGGAGTGCTTTTAATAATCATCTATTACAGTGAAATTCAAGGAGGGGAGAAAGGATAAATGTTTCCAACTCACCCATAACAGAGATATATGGAGGCCTTTTAAAGATCTGAGAGAGCGAGCACGCGCACATACACGAGGAGGGGGTGTAGAGGGAGAGCAGCAGACCGCCCCCACTGTCGAGCACTGAACCTGCCACAGGGCTCAATCTCACAACCTGAGATCATAACCTGACCCGAAATCAAGAGTCAGACGCTTAACTGACTGAGTCACTCAGGTGCCCCTTTGGAGGCTTTTTAAAACCATATTCCCACTGTCCACCACACTGATTTCTTAACCAGCTCCTATATCCAGAGATACTGCCAAGACCACAGCATACCCTGCAGGTGTGCTAGAAAATGGTACGAGAAGCGTGATTTAGTCTAAATCAAATACTGTGTTCTCCAGTGCTCAGTGGAGTAAGCATAGCCTTTTCAACTTCTTTTTTATTTAATTACTTAAAAAAATTTTTTAAAAAAGATTTTATTTATTTATTTATTTGAGAGACAGAGCAAGTAAGAGTGTGAGAGGGGAGAAGGTCAGAGGGAGAAGCAGACTCCCGTGGAGCTGGGAGCCCGACTCGAGACTCGATCCTGATCCCAGGACTCCGGGATCATGATCTGAGGCAAAGGTCGCTTAACCAACTGAGCCACCCAGGTGTCCCACCTTTTCAACTTCTGACACCATTCCCTGTGTTGAAGAATTAGGTCACAGCACAGGAGGAAGAAGCTCAGTGTTCACCCTCCAGCAAAACCACCGCTTATCTGCATTACAGCTTAATCCTAGAGAAGTTGACGGGGCACTGATGCAAAACACGAGGCGCCAACAGCTTCAGGTGGAATCCTGGAGATGCCTGGGCAGGCAGCTTTACTAACCATGCTTTGCTAGAGTGCACGGAAGGAGCCAGGCAGAGAAACAGACAGCCTCACAAAATGACAACAAATCTAATTCGTACAGTGGTGTTTCCATCTCTCATGCTGGTTCCACAGTGCTCCCATGTGACCAGTCTCCAACCGAATGTCCCACAGGAATTTTCCTCTATTTTGGAGGCCAGCCTTGAGAACAGTCACTATTCCTACAGAGGCTGAATTTGCAGACCTGTCTTGGAAACTCTGGGAAGACAGGGATACTTGCCCATTTTAAAAGTCTGCTTAGAGACCTTTGCTTCAGTGACCACCAGCACAGACTATAATTCCTCATCGTAGCAAACCAGAGTTTGTATCAAAACCTGTGCCTTCTGAGATGAGCTCACAACCAGACTCAGTCTTCCCTGTGCTTGTGACTTAATTTTGTGTAAGAATATAGTAAGGGTGCTGTTTCAAAACTTGTTATGCTATGTGTGTACTACTAGGCTAGGACTTAAAATGTATTTCTTACCACGGATTGCTATACAAAGTTTGAAAGCCTGGCCCCTGTCCACCCCTTCAGGTACTTCAGGAGTCTGAGTAGGGAAGACACAGGAAACTCGAAAGCACAAGGGAGATCTTGACCCAACAATAGAGTCAGGGATTCACACATCAGAAAGTCTAGTAACCGATAAGGCTGACTCCATATTCACTGGGCAATTCCTGATAAAGGCCAACTCCTTTGCCCAGTGCAGCTGGAGGACAGTGGGCAGAAGGAATACTGGAATAGGGCTGAAGAGGCAGGCAAGAACCAGATCGCATACTCAATTATTGACCATGGTAAGGAGTTTGGATTTTATTCCTACAAAAGGAAGCCCTGGAAAAACCTTTAACAGAGGAATGGCATGTTCTGATTTGTATTGTATTTATATAAAATATAAAGAGAGAGAAAGTAGGAGGCAAGATACAATATGTAAATGCATAAAAGGGGGCTGGAAAGATGAGCAACAAACTCTAATGAGTAAGACAGTGGGAGTAAAGAGGGTTCTGATGCTTTGTATTGTGTATTTTCTGTTCTGTTTCAATGTTTTCCCAATAAACACATACATTACCTTTTTTTTTTTTAAGACTACTTGTCAGATAACCCCCTAAATCTGAGTCAGGCGTGGGCAGAGGGAAAATTCCTTCCATTTCACCAGTGTCCCAGGTCTGGCAGCAAAAAATGGCTTCTTTATACTCCTGGCATTCTTTCAGGCCTCTTACAGCTTCTGTAAGAAAAAAGGTGTTCCCTCCAAAGTCCCTACCCTCTCCCAGTCCTGCTAAAGTATTCCTCATGGCAGCTCCCAAGATTCTTCGGTTCATCCTTGCCTTGGATAGTCTTACACTTCAAATCAAAACTAACTTGTACCTCAAACTCTTCCTATTGCCTTCAGCAAATTTTCACTCTCCAACAGGGTAACAATGCTTATGAAGACTTTTTCTTACCTCCACCTCCAAATTGTATGCCTATTTATAAGAACTACCCTGACCCTGACACTTTAAAGATTTTTTTTTAAAGATTTTATTTATTTATTTGACAGAGAGAGATTACAAGTAGGCAGAGAGAGGAGGAAGCAGGCTCCCCGCTGAGCAGGGAGCCCCATGCGGACCTCAATCCCAGGACTCTGAGATCATGACCTGAGCCGAAGGCAGAGGCTTTAACCCACTGAGCCACCCAGGCGCCCCACACTTTAAAGATTTGAGGGGCACCTGGGTGGCTCAGTGGGTTAAGGCCTCTGCCTTCGGCTCAGGTCATGATCTCAGGGTCTGGGGATGGAGCCCCGCATCGCATCGGGCTCTCTGCCTGCCTCTCTGCCTACTTGTGATCTCTCTGTGTCAAATAAATAAATAAAATCTTAAAAAAAAAATTAAAAAATAAAGATTTTATTTGAGAGAGAACCAGCAGGGGGAGGGGCAGAGGAAGGAGCAGGGGGGTGGGAGGCTGCAATCCTGGACTTTCGGATCATGACCTGAGCCAAAGGCAGAGGCTTAACTGACTGAGCNTAAAAAATAAAGATTTTATTTGAGAGAGAACCAGCAGGGGGAGGGGCAGAGAGGAAGGAGCAGGGGGGTGGGAGGCTGCAATCCTGGACTCTGGGATCATGACCTGAGCCAAAGGCAGAGGCTTAACTGACTGAGCCAGCCAGGCACCCCATTTTTTTTTAAAGATTTTATTTGGGGCGCCTGGGTGGCTTAGTTGTTGGGCATCTGCCTTCAGCTCAGGTCATGATCCCAGGGTTCTGGGATCGAGCCCCGCACCAGGCTTCCTGCTCAGTGGGAAGCTTGCTTCTCCCTCTCCCACTCCCCCTGCTTGTGTTCCCTCTCTCTCTCAAATATATAAATAAAAAAATCTTTAAAAAATAAAAATAAAGATTTTATTTATTTGTGAGAGACAGAGAGAGCAAGAGCGAGTGTGCAAACAGGGGCAGGGGAGCAGAGGGAGAGGGGCAATTAGACTCAGTGCTGAGCCCACAGCCGGACACAGGGCTGTCTCAGGTCCCTGAGATCATGACCTGAGCTGGAACCAAGAGTCAGATGACCAACTGGCTGAGCCATCCAGGCGCCCCTACCCTGGCTCAGTCGGTAGAGCATGCGTCTCTTGATCTCGAGGTCATGAGTTTGAGCCCTATGTTGGCTACAGAGCTTACTTAATAGTGTGTGTGTGTGTGTGTGTGTGTGTAAAGATATTTTTAAAAAGTAAAAAACGAAACAAAACTCTTACCAGGCCAGTAATTCACCTGAGCCAATTCTTCCAAGATGTTTTCTCAAAATATATTTTATTGTATTTTATTTATTTATCTTCCCCCCAAGATGTTTTTTCAACTGCAGCTACTAGGGGCAACCTGAACACAGGATCCCATAATTCCTTCTGCTTCCTCTTGTGTACAACTTTTATAATACCAGCCATCTTAAAGTATGAGCTTCCAAAAGGTAAAGATTATAGTTATCTCAATTTGTGGACTGTCTAGATTTGGCCACATATGAAGCAATATGCAACAGCTTTTGATACTGAAAATTCAACTTTATATAAGTCATGAATTAAGATAGCACTGGCTTGGGCTCCTGGGTGGCTCAGTTGGTTAAGTGACTGCTTTCAGCTCAGGTCATGATCCTGGAGTCCCAGGACCCAGTCCTGCATCAGGCTCCCTGCTCAGCAGGGAGTCTGCTTCTTCCTTGGACCCTCAGCCCTCTCATTAACGCACACTCTCGCTCTCTCTCAAATAAATAAATAAAATCTTAAAATAAAAAAAAAGACAGCACTGGCTTCTAATTTTTGCAAAAGCACTGGCAGGATGGTGAAACGAAATCCACGGGGAATTCTTAAGTACAAAGCAAGTAGGGCTCAGAAGCAGCTGACCACATAGTCCCCACTTCCCTATGCTTTGTAGGCTGGGACCACAGAAATGGCAGGCTGGGTAGAGGAGGGATCCTAAGGGAAGCGAAAGGTGGCAGAGCTGGATTAAGCCAAGCCAGGTCAAGCCGGACGGGTCCTCTTCTATTAGCTCCTCAAGGACATGCACTGCTATGGAAAGTCCAGCTTTTCAATCTCACTCATTTTTACTGAAGTCAAGAAACAACAGTGGAACCAGTAATCTGCAAAGGGTATCATGGAAGGCTCTGGAATTTAACCTTACTGACCTTCATCTTCACCCTCCTTAAAAACTTTTATTTATTATTAAAGCTTGATGTTCTGTAAAACAACAGGTGTTCACAGGCCAAGGCATACAGTGCTCAATACCACAAAGGCAAGGATACATGTTCCTTACTAGCGTACTGAAAGTCACAGAACTGAGGTATCAGGGCACCCTTTTACCCCCCTCTTTTTTTTAAAACTTTAAGTAATTTCTACCCCCAATGTGGGGCTTAAACTCATGACCCCGAGATTAAGCGTTGCATGCTCTTTGGACTGAGCTGGCCAGGCACCCCTTTACCTCTCTTCCAGTCACAGAAGCCTTCTGGTATACCAGGGACTAATTCCACAATAGCAAGGATTTTTGATGTAAGTTTCACCTCCCATAAGGAGAGATATAAACAGCCAATACAGCAAGGAACCAGAGCAGGGGTCAGTTAAGGGAAAACCCAAGTGTGGAAGAGCCCCTCCGTGAAGGGTTTTAAAAACCAACGAAGAACCTTGGCTGTGATCCTCAGTTCTTTGAATGACAAATAAAGAAGACTTGTCAGCAGGACAGATTACAGGGAGGGAAGGAACCAACCAACCACCTAGCAGAACAGCTAACATTTGCTGAGNGTTTTTTTTTTTTTTTTTTAAAGATTTTATTTATTTATTTGACACAGAGAGAATATCACAAGTAGGCAGAGAGGCAGGCAGAGAGACAGGGAGAGGAGGAAGCAGGCTCCCTGCTGAGCAGAGAGCCCAATGCGGCCTCGATCCCAGGACCCTGAGATCATGACCTGAGCCGAAAGCAGAGGCTTTAACCCACTGAGCCACCCAGGCGCTGGATGCTTTGTATGTAGCAGGAAATTTAATAACATGCTCAAAGTCACCTAGTAGGTGGCCTAGCTTAGTTACAAACCTAGGTATACCGTGTGGCTGCAGAGCCCTTACTCTCAAAGTCTCTGCAGCCACTACCCAGAAGACGAAGGCGACTTCAAGAATAGGTACTGCCGGGGGCAGAGGGGGGAGAATAGGTACTGCTGGAGAGGGACTGAAAAAGGGCAGTACTAGAGGTATGAAGGAGAGAAAAGATGAAAGATATTCTAGGTTCTTTCTACCGTGGGTACAACTGGATTCACAGGGCATTTGGTAACAGAATGAACACCTCAAAGGTGTCAGTTTGAGGTCTACCAGGACAGGAAGCAGCAGGCCAGAACAGAACAGATTTCCTCTGATAGACCAAAACGAGTGAGTGAACAGCCAAGTGCACCACAGAGAGCAGCATCTAAGTCAGGGTCTTGCCTCAGACACCCCCTTAAAAGCTGGCCCTGTTCAAAAGCAACTCAAGAGACAGCAGCAGGCTTGGGACCCATGGGAAGCATCTACAGCTCTGAGATGGCAGAAAGGGCTGATGCGGAAGCGGGCTGGGCTACAAGCGGCCTCCGGGATTCATCAACACCCCTAATTCAGGAAAAGGACGCCCAGCATTAGATGGCCAACTAGAAAAGCCTGGTCTGATGCCAAGGCAGGAAGGGCAGACAGGGTCGGAGTCAGAGCCGGGGTCTCCCCACCTCTGACGTAGTGTCCCCATGTGCCTGTCCATTCTCCCGGCTGAGGAGCTGCACCCCCAACAACCGGCTGGCATTACATGTCATTCAGAAGGGACTAAAAATGCGTTTACTTAAGGAATGAACGAGTGAGCGTTAAAGTACAAGCCAAGTCTGTTTCCGTGTATGCAGCAGCAGGCGGGCTGGGGGACCGGCGAGCACCCACAGTGGAGCCCCTCCGCTCGGCCTAACATAAGGCCCCATGCTGCCTGTGCCCGTTCTAGGAAGCACACATTTTTACACCCCACGTTTCCCAAGGCACCCGCCGACCGTGTATGCACGCACGCTCAAAGTCGCACTCGTTTAACACAGCTTATGATTGTGGAGCGGGGGGGAGCTCCAAAAATCCGGTCCCCTAAGCGGGCTCGCGGCCCCGTAGCAGCCTGGGACTTGTAGTCCGCAGCCGGCCACGCCAAAACCTTCCCTCCGGCCCCACAAAGCCCTCGCCCAGCGCCCCAATTCCGTGCTGGGGCCGAGCCAGGCCGCGGCGGGCCGGGGTGGCCGAGAGACAGAGGGTCCGGGTAAGGACAAAGTCAGTAGGCAGCGGAAGGCCTATGGGACCGACCCCGTCCGGGCGGCGCCACCCACGGGCCGGATGGCAGCGGATGGCGACGGATAGGCGAAACGCCACTCACCATCATTTTGGAAGCTTATTCAGCGGCCCGCTCCTCCTCCCGTCTTCTCCGCGCCCGGGCCGCCCAGCAACCCCACAATCCCCCGCGCCAGAGAAGTCCCCAGAAGCTTCGCCAAGCCGTTGGCTCGGGAGAAGAGGAAGGGGACGGGCCACTTCCGCCGCTCTATGGCTTGCTACCATAGAGTCGACACGGCTAGAAGGGCCAGAGGCCAGGCCTCGGAGAGCGCTCTTGCGGGAAGTGTTGATGACCTACGGGTCGGCGGATTTGGTTGTGCTTTTCTCTTTGAATTTGTAGAATCCTTGTTCGGCCCGCGTCATCCACTAACCCTCATTCCATCTCCCCTCACCCCGAACGCCAGATCAAGGAACACAATAAACACAAACATTTATTGAACGCTGACTATGGGATACGCTTACGTTAAATAAGCACTTGGTGAGCGATCTCATAAGCCCTTCCAATCCTATCGCGTTGGTACTGTTATCGTGCCCATTTATAGATGAAGGAACTGAGGCGGAGAGGTTAGGAAAGGTGTCCAAGGCCACGGTTGTACGCTAAGTAGTAGAGAAGCAGGCGTGGGCACCGGGCACCTGGCCCTAGTGCCCGTTTTCTGGCTCTGCGCTGGCCACAGCCTCCTCGCCAGGGAGGGGATCACTAAACTGTGTCCCGGGCGCCTACCGACGGAGAGCGCGCAGGCACCGATGGAAGCGACGAGCGGAGCGGAAGTCGCGGGAGACCACCTGGGCGCCAGACGAACGCCTTCCCAAAGAGGGGGTGAGGAGGAGGAGAGCACGGCTGGGAGAAGCAAATCGTCGTCTTGCTAGGCGGCCGCAGGGGAGATCCAGCCGAGTCCGCATCAGCTGACGGCCCCGACTTTCCGCGGCTGAATCGAGTCCAGAGAGTGCCCACCTCCAGTTCGCTTTGCTCCCCGGCCCGCCCACCAGCCCACGCCGTCCTGGAGCCGAATCCAAACTAAGAATCGCTGGGGCGCGAGTTGGGGTGGGGGGCGGCGGTGGCAGTTGCTGTTAAGAGTTTAGACCAATCAGCCCTCGGCCCCACTTCTCTCGACCAATAGGAAGTGGACTAAGGCGCAGAGGCGGAAAGTGTAGCTACACGAACAGGCATCAGAGCCAATCAGCCTTGGACCTCGTTCCCGTCCGCCAACCAACGGCAAGAGCGGGTCTGGGGGCTGGAGGCCGGAGCAGCTGTCAGGCTGAAGTCCAGCGAGCCAGCGCGGTGGGGCGGCCGGAGGAAGCGCGGCGCCGGGCCGGGCCCTGGAGATGGTCCCCGGCGCCGCGGGCTGGTGTTGTCTCGTGCTCTGGTTCCCCGCGTGCGTCGCGGCCCACGGTGAGCGGCAACGGGCGGGGCTGCGCTGCGGGCGGGGCTGGCCCTCTAGCTCGCTCGTGTATCGGGCCGGGAGTCACGGGTCACCTTGGGGACCCCGCGAGTTCTGGGCAGGGCAGGTCTGGGGATGGGCGACTGGACTGGGTGGGTGCTGGTCCCCGGCGACTTGAGCAGGGCGCGGCCTGAGGCTGGACTCTGAGTCCTCCGCACCCCACGTCCAAGCAAGACTCCTCTTCACGCCCCCCAGTAGCGCCGACCCAGATGGCTAAAGGGGCGACCAGGAGAAGGAACAAGGGACAGCGAGAGATATTACAAGCTGGAGATACGTTATGTGAGCACTCACATACGCATGCAGGAACATACATTCTTACACGTGGGCTCACGTGTACAGGCACCCAGTACACACACAACCTGTTTGCACCTGAAGGAGCACATAAACATGTGCACCCATACACACACATGAGCACGTACGTATACCTACACTTGATTTACACAGATCCGCAGGTGCAAAGGCCAGGCAAAGATGTGTGTGGGAAGGAGGAGGAGTTCAGTGTTAAAGAAGGCTTCTTGGGGATGTATCCGATGGGAAATCCCCACTCCCAGGATAAAAGGCTGTAGAGCCCAATGCCAAGCCAGTGGAACTCTATCTGGTGGCTGTGATTTGGGCAGGAGAGAAGGACAGCCAAAGCCACAGTCACTCCTAACCCTAACACACAGTAGTGGCTTGACAGTCTGTTGACTACTTGACCTGTGGCAAGCAGGTTCCACACTTCCACATTCCTCAGTCTCTCTGGGCTGAGGAAATCAGGGATTCAAGTCCAGGTGAAATATTAAACTTCGGTGCTGTAGAGAAGATCCCAAACCCCAGAAAAATCTGGTTGTTCTGAAAATTCTCTTCCTCAGTGCAATGGAGCTGAAAATAGTTCTTCACTCCTTCAACAACCTTTATTGAGCACCCACATATCCTAGCCGTTGTTACATAATGTGGATACAGCCTTGAACTGAGCTCCAAAAGCGGTTCTTGCCTTAGTGGAGGAGAAAGACATTAAACAAAAAATTATGAATACTGTATAATTACAAATTATGTTTGAAGTGTCAATGGAGAAAAAGCTCATTTTGAAGGGGCATGACAGGGCAGGTTTCTCTAGGAAGCGACATGTCCATTATGACCTAACCAGTGAGTAGGAGTGAGCCAGGTGAACAAGAATAGCTGCGGTGGGGTAAGGAGAGGAAGCCTCCCACATAGAGGGAAGGGTTGCAAGAAGACTCGGAGAAGTGAAGGAACTGACAGGAGGCCAGGAAGGAGTAGATGAGGTTGTAGCAGACAAGGGCCAGATGGAAGAGGACTGTGCAGGCCACAGTTAAAATTTAAATTTTATTTTTAATGCAAAGGGTAGTCGTTGAAGGGTACTGGAGCCATAAGCGTGGTGACCCCATCATATTTGCTTTACGATATTTTAAGAAGCCTCCCTGGCTGTTGTTCAGGGGAATGGATGGTAGAGAGCAAGAATGGAGGCAGATAGACCAGTTAAGAAGCTGGACCCGTGAGGACAAGAAGTGATAGTGGCTGGACAAGGGGTGTGGCAATGGCACCGGAGTCAACTTTTAAGTTTTGGTGAGAATTGTTTTATACTCAGGCTACCACAGCTCCACCTCGAAATTCTCAGGTCCACTTCAGAGCAAAGATGGATTCATCCCGAGAGAGAGAGTACACAGAGGCTCTCCCTCTTCCTGGCTCCCCTGTGCAGCAGCAGCAGCAGCTGATGCGTCTGGGGTTACTAACCCTCTCTGCATCAGCTCTATCCTCCCCAGGGCAGAGATCAACTGTCTCACCCACCTGGAGGACTCATGTGGCTGAAGCTGGGTCCCTGAGCCCAGGCTATAGCTACCCCCATTGCAGACGAGGGGGCCACCATCTTAACTTGAACCGGCTTGTGCTCTGGAGGCCTCTCACCTGTACTGTTGTATCTTTCAGGCTTACGCATCCATGATTATTTGTACTTCCAAGTGCTAAGTCCTGGAGACATTCGCTACATCTTCACAGCCACACCTGCCAAGGACTTTGGTGGTATCTTTGTAAGTTCAGGGAGACCCCTTTTGTCTCTGATCTTGTCTCCGCCTACATCCTACTAAGTAGGGTGACCGACCCTCTCATCCCTTCAACCAATACTTGCATACTGGGACAGGGAACGGTGGAGAATCCAGCTCTGTCTTCCTAGAGTTGCTGTGCAGGAAGAAAGCATTTCCGGTTAGTTACCCTCCTGGGTGTAATACAGACTTGAACGCCAGAAAGGGACAAGCTGTCTTCTTTGGGGTCATGAAATAGAAACTAAGGGCTCTGCTAGCCTTGTCAGCACTATGTGACTTAAGGGGGTTACTTCCCCTTTCTGGATCCATACCAACTTCCCTACATATCTCATAGAAAGACAGGGTAGAGTGGGATGAGGTAAGCCTTTGTGAGAATTTAGTAAAGATACTTCAGTGCCCAGCATGCAGACACCACTCCATGTTTTCTTCACACTTTGTGAGGAACCAATAGAATAGGACTGTCAGCCTGGTCTTAGAACTGGCATGGCTCCTCACTCTGACCTATCTAAATGTCTTCCAGCACACAAGGTATGAGCAGATTCACCTTGTCCCTGCAGAACCTTCGGAGGCCTGTGGGGAGCTCAGCAACGGTTTCTTCATCCAGGACCAAATCGCTCTGGTGGAGAGAGGGTAAGGAGCAGACAGACGCAGGCACTAGGGGAGGGCCAGGTGTGGGGGTAGATTCTGAGATCAGTGTTGGTGGTGGTGCTGTGAAATAGCTGTTCTTAAAATAATTCATGTTTTTAACGGTCTTTGAGAAACGTCTTAAGATAACCCTTGCCTTTTGGCCACTTATAAAAAATTCTCCCTGATCCTTCTTTCATCCTTGCAGTGTGACAGTCTGGAGGAGGGCTAGCTAGGACCCTGCCTTTCCTTTGGTCTCATCACCACCTCTTCCAGGGGCTGCTCCTTCCTCTCCAAGACCCGAGTGGTGCAGGAGCACGGCGGGCGGGCAGTGATCATCTCTGACAATGCGGTCGACAATGACAGTTTCTACGTAGAGATGATCCAGGACAGTACCCAGCGCACAGCTGACATCCCTGCCCTCTTCCTGCTCGGCCGAGATGGGTGAGGGCTCCTTGTGTCTGGCTTTATCAGTACCAGGTTGGGTGCCATGACTTGGGAAGGTCAAGGGGCATCACCAGTCCTTTCCTGCAAACCTCAGTTGGAGGGCCCCAGTTGGCGGGCCAAGTCCTTGGGCTCTAGAACTCCCAGAGTGATGGGGGCAGTGGGGCATGATGGGGTGCTGAGAAAGTGACCATCACCACCTCTCTTCATGCCCTCCCAGCTACATGATCCGCCGCTCCCTGGAACAGCATGGGCTGCCATGGGCCATCATTTCCATCCCAGTCAATGTCACCAGCATCCCCACCTTTGAGCTGCTGCAACCACCCTGGACCTTTTGGTAGAAGAGTTGGTCCCATATACCAGCCTTAAAACAACTCTGGGCTGGGAAAGGAAAATCCAGGAATTCTGCTCTTTGGGATTTGGGGACCTGGGTAGAGGAAAAAGGCTTGGGCCTTGGCTCTACTAAAAGCCACGCCACTGGCCTTCCCTTCCTCAGGGCCCCCAAACATCTCATGCTATGAGAAGAGGCAAGAGTCAGGCCCCAGAACTTTGTGGCTAGAATCTGGAACAAGAGGGGCTAAAGGCAGCTAGCCTGAGAGCTGCCTGTGACCTATCACGTCCCACCTGGCTCCAGCCTTCCCTTCCCAGGGTCTCCTCAGTGTACTTCACAGCAGTTGCTGGAGTGGTTCAAGGAGCTGGTGTTTGAGGAATTAATAAACCCTCACTGACTTTTTAGCAATAAAGCCTCTCATCAGGGTCGCAACTGTGTCCTAGAATAAGAGCACATGGGTGGGAGGGGCCTTCCTACTCATCTGGTTCCATGCCCTTATTTTGAGGGGGAAGAAACTGAGGCCCCGAGCGGGTAAATGACTTACCCAAGGTCCTTTAGGACCAGTGCTTAGGCTACTGCTAACCTTGGATCCCAGTCCAGCCTTGCTTCCTGCTGAAGAACTCAGGAAGCCATAATTCAGTCCCGAGAAGACTCCTGTGATAGCCTGGTCCTGGGGACCCACACTAGACCACAGAAGACCCTTGCCGTTGGCATTTAGAAACATGCACAGCAGAGTGCAGAGGAGTCCAACCTGAGCAGCTGCGGCTCCCCTCGCTTGCCATCATCTGGTCTACACTGTGTGCCTCCGCACTGCCTCTGTGACTGCTGTGGGCCCCCGGCAGCTTGTCGAGTCACTCTCCATAGAGCATTCCTGCAGAGGCCTGTCACCACTCACACTTTATTGGGAACAGTGGGCAGGCAGGGGCAGGAGGGGGTGTTGGCTGCTGTGAAGGAGTAAGAGCCCGACAGGCCACACTGGTGGGGTGCCACCTGACTCATGACCTAGGACAGCCTATGGGGTGGGCATCTGCCCTCCCAGAGACCCCTCAGCAGGGGGATGTGGCAGGCCCCCCAGGAAGGTAGGCAGGCAAAGAAACCGCAAGTGATGGGCTATAATTCTCATAGCATCCAACCCAAGAGTGAGGGGTGGTGCTAACTGGGGAGAGGGGGGAAGGCGTCACAGTCAGGGCTTAAGTCAGACTATCTAGCCCAGCTCCTCTAGGTTTCTGGAAGACTTCAATGTTCCTCTCTGGAGACCCCAAAGATGGAGACTGAGGCCAGAAGATCCCCTCACTGACCCATGTTAAACTGGTCCCAGGGAAGCCTCCTGGGCATCCAAAATCAAGGAACGCAGGCCTGTCATGCCCCTGTGTCAGCCAAGCTGCTGGAGTCCTCAGTGGGAAGGAGTGTGAAGAAGGGGTGATGATCCCCCACATGCCCCTCCTGAGGAAGGCAGAGGCCTCTTGCATACCCCATGTGGCCAGCCACTGTGCCAGAGCCTGAGAGGCAAGGCACAAGGTACAGAGATTCCCGAATCTGGGGAAGGGGTTAATCTCTACTACTCCAGAGGTCCAAATATGGGCATGAGGCTGCGGGCAGAAGGAAGTGTCCCCTTGGTTCACTGTCCTGGGCACAGAGCCTTAGGGGAGGTGCTCTGGGGCTGGGCTGCTCCTTCCTGCCTCTTCTAGCAGTGCTAGCACAAGGCAGGTGCCTTAGCAGCTACAGCGGTGGGAGGTGAGGAAGAGGGTGGAGGCAGCTCAGCCCTTCCTTTTACTTCAGCGAAGTCAGGCCATCCTCAGATGGCCACTTTGTTACCCCCTCTGTAGCAGGTTGGAAGGGGTGAAGCCTCAGGTGGACAGGTAAGCATGGCCGTGGGGCCAGGGGGAAGAAACACTGTTAGGGCCTGACCTTGGCTGCAGCTGCTACACCTGGAGAGAGTGAGGGAGTGAGGGAGTGAGGGAGTGAGTGAGTGTGTGTGTGTTTGTGCGGGGGTAGTTCTGAGAGTCTCGGTGACAGCGCAGAGCCTGAGCCCCTCAGCAGCAGTGTCCAGGGCATGAGGTCTGGTGGGAGGTGAGTGCCTAGGGCCTAGGGTCTGGCCTCTGTACTACCCTTTGGCAGAAACAGAGCTGGAACAGGGAGGGAAAGCAGGCAAGGGGAGTGGGGAGTTCCTTCCAAGCCTCCCCTCTGGCGGGGAGGCCCCCTTTTCCTGCAGGGTCTGGGGCAGGACCCCTTCCAGGCAGGGTGACGTCACACATCAGTCATCTCATCGCCCAGCTCCGCATCTTCTGGTTCTCCCTCCTCCTCTTCATCCTCCTCTTCCTCCTCTTCCTCCGAGGTCACATTGGGTTCATCAGCCTCTGCCAGGCATTTGGGGCAGGAACAGACAAACAGATAGTTCTCTCTGCGGGAGGTGGGGGAGGGTGGTGAGGGTGCAGTCAGGCAGCCACCGGGCCGGAGCCTCCCGGAGCCCGGCCACCCGCCGCGTCCCCAGCTGGCACCTGAGGATTTTGTGGCGGCTGTGGCGGCTGCGCTCCCGCTGACAGCAGTCTAAGTAGCTGATGCAGATCTCCTGGAGGGCAGAGAAGAGGCAGGGTGGGACCTCGGAGTTCTCCCTTGGATGGGCTTGGGGCCTCCCCTACCACTGCCCCACCTCCATTTCCCTGCGCCCTGAGCAGCCCGGCAAGATGCTCAGACAACTTGTGTCTGAGACAGAGAGGGGACTGTGGTTAGCCTCAGGCCATGGTTATGGGCACTCAGTGGCCAAGGTCTGTAGCTGGGGTCACAGGTTATCTTGACACGGTGCCACCTGCTCTGGAAGAAGACTCAATCAGGCTCCATGCACTGTGCTAACAGCCCCCGAGTGCACACCTACCCCCACAGCCCAAGCCACGATAAGCTGTCTCTGGCTTTCGTAGAAGCTGTGGTTTGTTGATCAAAAGGTGGCTAGGAAGAAGCAGCGAGCCATCTAATTGTGTCTTAGTCACAGATCTGAGGCTTTCTGGTTATTTTCTGAAGAACTGGGGGTAGGGTGGGCTTAGTGCATAATCATGGGTAAAAACACTCCCGCCCTGGGGCGTGTGGGGATTCAACCAAACAGACTGAACTTGGGGCTCTAGCCACTGTTGCTCCCAGTACCGAGGGAAAACTTGCAAGGCCCACCCCCCACCCACTCCCCACAGCTCCCAGCTCTCACCTCTCCTGGCTTGATATCCTCCAAGGCAGTGACATGCAAAAGGAAGTTGTTTTCTGGGAAGGAGGTCTCTGCATTGGGGATGCAGCTGTGGTTACCTGGGTCATGAGTGTCAAGTCAGGACTGCTGGTTAACAAAAATAACAGCCTTGCAGAGCTCCCATCCTTCCTTGTTCTCTCATCCCTGCTAAGGCTGCGCAGGTCCCGGCACCCAAGTTTCCCAACTTCCTGTCCAGTGCTCTTTCCTGAAGACCACAGAGCATAGGCACAAATGCACTCCCACCCCTCCCCCCCCACCCGCCATCGCTGCCCCTGGTGTCCTCAGCACTGGGCAGCTTGGTTCTCAGTTGTTTCCAGTATCCCGCAGAGGGAGGGACAGGGCTGTGAAAGGAACACCTGCCCATGCCAGACCACTTAACTCAGTCCTGTCTGCTACTGGATGTCTGGTTAACAGATGAGCCCGGCCCTCTGCAAGCCTAGTTTGGGAGGGGCAAGTGGTCCCATGGCCTGGGAGTGGGGCTTACAGTAAGGAAACCAGAGGGGGAGAGGCTGATCTGCCCCTCCCTGTCAGGGGCTAATGAGATTCACCTTCTGGCCTGAGCTCCTTCCCAGGAGCCTGAGGGCCTCCCAGGCTCTCACAACGCTCCCCTCCCAAACCCGGCAGGGCAGTGGCAGTGCAAAACCAAGGCTTCCGTTTGCAAGAATCAGAACTCTTGCGTCCTGCCCTAGCACAGGGCCTGGCCCACTGGAAGGTTTTATATATACACATATATTAAGTCCAGCAAATGAATGAATGAGAAAATGATGGAATCAAAAGGCCCAGGAGAATCCCCAAGGAAGCTCAGACCTATTCCTGCTCTCAGACTCCTCTCCACCAGCCTACTGGGGCCACCCCTCCGCAGTCCCAGGACTCACAGCAGCTCTGAAGCACAAACAGGCCAGATCCTTCACAGTTAAGAAACTCGCCAGTGGCTGTAAGACAGTAATATGCAGATGTTATTCTACCCATTTTACTGGGGGGAAAAGGAAACTAGGCTTGTAAGGACAGGCACTGCTCCACTGTCTTGCCACCTAGTCACTACCAGTTCACCTGAACTTGCTTCTTGGAGGCATGAGCTTTTCTGTAAACGGTATCACTGTACTTGTCCAGCACCCCCCACACCCAGCATTGAGCCTCTGCATGGATCTCAGGGTCATGGCTTATCTATGTGTTCTGTGGATAGATCTGAAGCTTCCCACAGGCACATAGGGGTTATCTTCCCCAACCATTCGGTCAGAACTCCCTCAGGGGAAGGCTGTGTGTCTGACTGGGGGGCATCCGAGGTTGGGTGAGACCAAGGCTCCATCTCACCAACCTGCCTCGATGTCCTTGTACAGCTGGTCAATGAAGGCGTCCAGCTGCTCTCGGTCCTGAGGCTTCAGCTCCAGAGCATCACAGGCATGGACCCACTGGCTCAGGGAGCTGGGGGTCCCAGGCATCCATGGTTGGAGAGGAGGAGGCCCAGCTCACAGGGCTCTCCACCTCTAGGCAAGTTAGGCCCACTTCTTTCTCCAGAGTAAGGGCCCACCTTCCCCAAAAGACCAAGGCTCCCAAGAGCAAATTCTAACACCTCAGTCTTTCTGACTCCCACCACTGTGTCCAGTTCAGCTCTCTGGCCACAGAATCACATCTTACCCCATCCTAATCCTGAAAGGAGGTGTGCTACCTTCCTCTGTTAATCTCCCACCCCATCCCTAAGGGACAAGTTCAATAGCTTTGGAACATTCTCTCCTAACCTGGTCCCAATTCCTTGGCCATTGGTCCCAACAAGAGCAAAGAGAGACCGGAATCCATCTGGTGTGAACCACTGTGGGGAGAAAGAAAAATGAATGCTCAGGTTACAGCCACTCGCTTTTCTTCCTGACACAACTCTCGGTTCAGGAAGTCTTCTGTGGGTCAGTCCCATCCCAACTTCATACCGAGTCAGCTCTGGCTTAGCTCTCCAAGTAGGAGGTGCTGACCTGGTCGCTCCTGGAGAGCTGGAATTAGTAGAAGGCCATTGGTCCCACCTTCCCTACGCTCACCTGGCTGAGCGCCTCCTCATAGAGGGCCTCTGTGAAGAGTCTCCGCAGAAGTTCCAGCTGGCCCTGGTTTGGGGGAAGCAGGGAGAGACGTGTATCCTTGGGGATTTGCCATGAGCACCCAGGCAGGGCCCAGAAATCCAGGCAAGGGAAGGAAAAAAGGGCCAGCTCTGTGGAACAGCTTTCCCTGAAGGCAAAGGAAGCCCACAGAACCTTTATTTCCAAAGAACTTTGACAGTCTGGTGGATTGTTCCAGCCCAGGGGGTGAACCCCAAATTCCTCCCTATTCTCCAATGATTGTAAAGGAGGGCTGAGGCTACGTGACTTGGAGTGTCTATCTGCATTGCCATCTTCCAGGCTCCCTGCCCTGGCTTCCGGACCAGCCTGACTCCCCACCTCCTCTCCTCAGGATGAATGGAGGCCACCCCAGCTGCCCTTTAAACCCTACCCATACTTCAGGCAGCTCCTGCATGGAGTCCGCTGTCCTCAATGAGAATGTGTAATCTTTGGGTGGGAGTGAGTACTGAGCACATTGGCAGGTAAAATCCTCCTGTTTCACGTCGCTCCCTCACCCTGTGGACCCCTGACCCTCCGTTGTCCATTATAACTGACTTGCCCACTGCTGTCCTATCATGAGATTCCGCCTTACCTTGTTAGGGCACCCTTCCTCTGTCATCACCTCACTTCTCAACTCTTGGTCCATGTTAGGTCACAAAGTTAAATAGTGGCAGGAATATAGGCCCTCTGGATAGATTTTCGGCCCCAGGGTCTAACCTCTTCCTGGGGCTGGGAAGGGACCAAATGTGGAACTTCCGTCAGACAGCCACAGAAACACCCAAGGCTGTTGGGGCTGAGGGGACCATAGGAGAAGACTGACCTTGAATTTGTCCCCCAGGAGCTTGTGGACAATTTCCTCCTCCTCGTTGGCTGTTTTATTACAGAACTGGGAGAACAGCCTGATCCAACGATCTTTATCCTTGGCCTGCAGTGAACAAATATACTTCAGAGTCATGGTTACATGTGGCCGTGTGTGCATGCACATGCACGTGTGGACTCAGGGACGCCTGGCTCCTTGCTGCCCATTGTGCCCAGGCAGGAGGGTAGCCCGTGATTCTGAGGCTCCCGGCATCAGGGAAACACCAGCGCATAGGAGATTCTCGGTAGACCCTTCCTTGGCCTGGGGACTTCCTCCCTGCTGCACCTGCACCCAACCATCTCCCCAGCTGGGCCATGCTAGCTGGTTCAACACCACTTGGAGAAACAGGACGATGAGGCTGTGAAGCTTCAGTGTTAACAGAAGTGGCTGAGTGGCTCCTCTCACTTTACACATGAGGCACGATCCTGAGAAAGTGGTGCCTGGAAGTTGAGTGTGTGACCTGCTGCCACACAGGACGCCCTCTCCCAGATCAGGGTCTCCTGCCAGACCTATGGGCAGCTGCTCCTGATGTTTCCACAGCACAGGGGGAGCTCTGCATCCAAGCCCGGGTCTCGAAGTGAGGGGGGGACTGAGGCCAAGGGGCAAACGAGGTCAGAACTGGCTACGCTGGGAGGGCCGGGTGGGCTCACCTGCTTCACCGTGGCCACCATCCGGGCCATCAGCATGATGCTGGCCGTCTCAGGGGGGTAATGAACACTCCTGGGAAGAAAGAAAAAGATGTGGCCTAGAAATTCTCTCCCCGGTAGCTGCGTGCAGGGAAGTCCAGTCTGACTGCCACAGGGAATCCTTCCTACCGACTCCATTTATAACCAAAGAGAGGAAGTTGGTGGCAAGGACATGGACAGGACTTTACATCCCTATGGGTGCAATGGGGCTCTTGCTGGAAGTATATAAGATGCTGAGGGTGGTGGGACTGGCAGCTCACACGGAAGGTGACGTTACCTTAACCTCAAGATGGAGAAAAACCTGGGGGATGGCAAATTCTGCCTGCGGGTCTCAGGCAGACAGGCAGAGAGGGAAGATAAAGGGCAGAAGAGATGAAACGCTACCTACCTCCAGGCCTCCTGCAGCTTATTGAGAGGGTGCAGGGGGTCGTCCTGGGAGGGCCCCAGGCACAGGACCTGATGGTACTGCTCGGCAGCCGCCAGTCGACACTCTGCACTGCAGTACATCACCTGGTGGAGTGGGAGCACGTCAGCACCCCAGGATCTGGCCACGGGGGGAGGAGCAGATGGCCCTCCGTGGTGCTCGCCTCCACTAACTGCGTCCCTTCTCGGGGCAGCCCGAGCAGTAGCTCCGTGGCATCACGAGGGCAGAAAGCATACGGAGCCCCAGGGGCACGTGAGAGGGGCACCCAGGCTTGTTAAACCATGGGAAGGAGGGAGCTCTCAGGCAGAGGGAACAGCCCCTGCCAGGTTTCTGGGAAGAGGGCAAGTTCTCACCAGACCTATTAGCTTGCACGGGCCATGAGCAGGGGCTCATGGAGGCTCAGGCTCCCAGGGACCATGAGCAGGTCTATTGTCATTCCTGTCTCCTCACAGAGGACTGTAGCTAAGGCCTCTCCCCTGCCCCCTTCCGGGTGCACTCCCCAGGGCTGCTCACCTGACAGTGGGGACAGTTCTGGTGGAGGTCCTTGCGCACGGCACACAGCTCGGGGTGAGGCAGAACCTGGCCTGGCTTCCCAGTCAGCCTCTGGGCATTCTCCTCGGCCTTCTCCAGTGCCCGAAGGCAGTGGTCACAGGCTGAGGGAGAGAGCCACACAGGGTGATGTGAGTATCTTTAGAGCAGGGACCATGTTCTGTCCTGTTCACGGCAGTAGCCCTAGGGCTAAAATTAGTGGCTGGCACATGGCAGGTGCTCAACAAACATTTGGGAAGTAAGTGAATGAGTGACCGTGTTAAAGAACAGAATGAGCAAACACTTTCACATGCATTCCAGGGCAGACTGGTTTTCTTCCCTCTCTGGTGTTCCACCCCTCCTGTCAGGCACTCCGCCCTTCCCAATGGGACTTAGTCTGTGGGGCTCCCCTCCTATCTCCCTGACCGCACTCTCCTCATATTCTCCAGCCAGTTGACCCTCCTTTCATGTTTGTCTCTACGCTAAGAAAAGTGTGAAGAAAGCATGTGGCTGGAAAAGCTAAGGGCATCCTACCTGCTTCTGACGCCTAACTCTGCCTGTTTTGACCAAAGGGCACATGGCCTCCTCTTGGTGGAGGGCAGCACATCAGCACAGAGCCCTTCGGCATGACACCCAGGCCCCTATACTCTGGCTCAGACTGAGTTCCACCTGAGCGACAGTCCTCCCCCGCAGGGAGCAGGCTGGAAGACCCCCTTACCGCTCACCCCCAGTCCCAAAATGCCCTGAGGCTAGAGAGAAGCATGGTTCTCAGGCAGGGCTCTCCAAGGGAAGATGAACTTCTCTCCCAAAGCCTCAAGTCCCAGAGACATCAGCTAAAGTAGCTGTCGTCCATGCACAAAGGCAGCTGGGCCCAGCAGCCACGAGGAGTGGACGAGATGTGCTCACCTCGGTAGCGGTAAAGTGCATTCCAGAGAAACTGTGCGGCCACCAGGGGCCGTTCTACAAAGATGGTCTCCCCCTTCCGGATCAGTTGTGTGGCAAACAGCCCCTTTCCCTACCAGGGAGAGAAGGAATAGGATGACCACAGGGAGAGAGAGGCCCTAGCTCCAAGGGTTCCCGGTGGGCTGCCTAGCATCACTCCCCACAAGCCCCCCTCTCAGGACAGGCCTCTGCCTTGGGATGGTTCACGGAGAATGGTCAGCACCCTCCATAACTGCCTCCTCTGGAAAAGCAGCTCTGACCTACTTCCAGTCTCACTTCCTTCAGCCTGGTCAGAGCAGAGGGACTGGGATGGGGAGGGAGCCACTGTGGCAGCCAGAGGAGGAGAATTTTTGGAACGGCTGGAGGAGCGCCGACACACCTGTACCAGGAGCTGGTGACGACAGGGCAGTCTTCTTGGTGTTACCCATGTGCCCCGCCAGGACCCTGACAGTGACGCTGCTGCTCAGGGTTGCAGAGGATTCCTGTGCCACAGGAAAGGGAGGCCTAGTTTGGGGAAGGATGTGCTATATATGTCTGGTCTGTGGGCACTCACAGGACCCAACCAGTTCTCAGTACTACACTGAAAGGAATGACGAATCCGAGCACCAACGCTAACACTACCTGCTGTGACCCTGGGGCCAACTGCTTCACTTCTTGGCATCTGTTTTGTATATGAAAAGTGTTATCATAATACCTGCTAGGTAGTTTCCAGGATGCACCTCAACTCAGGTCAATGTACCTTATGAGCTTTAGCTCCTTACTACTCAAAGTGATGTGATGGACAAGCAGCATGGGCATCATCTGGGAGACTGTTAGAAATGCAGAATCTCAGCTCTCCCCCACCCCCCAACAGACTTGCTGAAGCAGAATATGCATCTTAACAAGACGCCCAGGTGATTCACGTGCTCGTTAAACTGAGGCCCTCTGGTCTAAAGCGCTGTGCACATCATGTAAGACATGAAGGAGGTGCAGAGGGACACAGAAGACAGCTTCAGGACCCAGGCAGTTACTGGCCTGGTGGGGCACTTACTCCCACTGTTCACTTAGAGAAGAGGGGTGCTGCCCCTGCTAGCACTGAACTGTCACAAAAAGAGAAAGGAAGAAAGAAAGAAAGGGAGAGAGAGAGAAGGGAAAGAGGGAAGGAGAGAAGGAGGGAAGGAAGGATGTAAGGAAGGAAGGGAGGAAGGGAGGGAGGAAGAGGAAGGGAGGGATTGACTGATTGACACAGCAGGAAATCGTCCTGTCAGGTGGCATCTCTGGTAGCTCCGTTTCCTTCTAGCGCTGGCACTGTGGTTAGATAGCAGCACCTCCCAAAGTCAGAGAAGCAGGGATGTGTAGGCCAGGACAGCCCAGAGCAACCCATGAGCTACAGATCACAACCCTGAAGAACTCGGGGAGCTCTAATATCGGAGTGGGACAGCTGGAATGAAACCTCTGGCCAAAGCCGTTGATGCATCTTTGGTTGTCTTCTTGGAACCCCACCTTCATGCCTTTCAGCACCGGACCCAAGCCTCCCTCTATGGGACAAATGGAGATGAACATGGACCCACATTATCGCTAACAATCTCCAGTCTCAACGCTGGGTAAATAACGATGTCTTTCTCTTTCTGGAGGACCCAACGCAGAAAATATTTAGTAATCAAAGCAAAGGGAACAGAATCAGAGCTGGTTCCTTTATGAAACCACTCATCCCCCAAACATAAGACGGTGTTTCAAGAAAAGCAGCTCTCATTAATATTACCAAAAGGCTTGAAGAGAAGTGAACCTGAATGAAAATGCCAGAAACCTGCAAAGATAGTTTCAATTTGAAAAATAAGTTTTAGGAAAAAGATTGTAAATTTTAAAAAGCTTTACAACATGGGTAATTTTCTAGGAAAATAGAAATTACCAGAACTGAATTCAAAAGGAAGAAAGCCTAAACAAAGAAGCAAAGAAGCAGTGCCAAAATCTGGCTGACCTGCACCAGTATGGCATTCTGGTTGGTGCCTATCCTCTTTGGTCAGACACTATCATGTTCTGATTGGTCCCGTCCCTGGCACAGTGGTTGCTAAATTTTTGAAAGCTCACTCCTGCCAATATCCAGAGAAGCAATAGAGAAAATAGTCAAAAACAACCCCCATGTGAGGCCCCTAGGCCATATGGTTCATGAACCACCTCTCTCAAGCCAAAGAATAAGTAATTCTCATGCTATTTAAACTATTAACAGATTAAAAATGGAAAGCGTCTCCATTTTACCAAAAAACAAGTATAACAAGTATAACTCTGATGTGGTAACCTGAGGAAGATAACACAAAGAAAGAAACCTCAGAAAGCAATCTCATTTGATGAGTACAGATGCAAAAGCTTGGGATAATCGATCTTGTCACCATGTCTACATGGTGTGTGATTTTTCTCCAACTCCAGATCAGATGTGGGGAGGGAGAGGCTGGCCAGCTCATTCTTCCAGACGTGGGGTTTGAGAGAAGGCTGGGACAGGACAATTGGGCAAGTAGAGTGGCTGATGTGATGATGTGAGAGGGAGAAGGGAAGAGAGGAGGGGCTGAGAGATAGGGGGCGCAGTGAAGGGGAAGGTGACTATCTCTGCGTGCTAGGAGTGATGGAACCTGGACACCATCAAACTGCGAGCTGATCAAGAACACCAGATGCCTGTGTGCAGACAGAGATGTGAGCGGCTGAGGAGGTCAAGAATATAGGGGAATGGGCGCCTGGGTGGCTCAGTGGGTTAAAGCCTCTGCTTTCGGCTCAGGTCATGATCTCAGCGTCCTGGGATCGAGGCCCGCATCGGGCTCTCTGCTCAGCAGGGAGCCTGCTTCCTCCTCTCCCTGTCTCTCTGCCTGCCTCTCTGCCTACTTGTAATCTCTCTCTCTNTGATCTCAGCGTCCTGGGATCGAGGCCCGCATCGGGCTCTCTGCTCAGCAGGGAGCCTGCTTCCTCCTCTCCCTGTCTCTCTGCCTGCCTCTCTGCTTACTTGTAATCTCTCTCTCTCTGTCAAATAAATAAATAAAATCTTAAAAAAAAAAAAGAATATAGGGGAATGAATATAGGGATAAAATTCCTTTATCACGGAAGGAGAGGAACGCTCCAGATGCATCTGGAGTGGATAGAAGGCAATGGAAGGTTGGGCTGGGGAGAGCTGGAGGCAGATGACTAGAAGGCTGACATCTTGGGCGGGGACCAGGGATACACACAGCCATTACACATGATAAATTATTCAACCTCCTCAGTAAACAAAGAAATGTAAATGAAAACAAAGCGATATCATTTTGCACATATCATGTAGCAAAGCCAAAGCTAACGAGGAAAGAAAATACTCTGCTAGTGAGAACAAAAGGGTGTGTGTACGGAAATTGTGCTCCAAGACCTTTGACCTTAAGGATGAAAAATAAAATACAACATAAAAGTCCATAAATAAGTAGTTGGTTGAATGCGCTGTGGCCACCCCATGAAACAGCTCTTAAAAATATTTAGAAATAGGTTTATTGATGTTGATTTACTACTGCATCAAACAGAGATTTCTAAAATAGTAATTTTAATATCCACTATTTGTACAAATACAGGACTTTGAGTGATTTTTACCTTCTCTTTCCTCACATGCATCTTTTCATTTTTCTACAATTAACTTTTAAAACACAATGATATAACGACAAATCATGTCACTTCTCTGTTTAAACGCTTCAAACGCTCCCACGGGTTTCGAGCTGTTTCAAATTCCTTAGCATTCCGAGGCCTTTCGTAAAGGCTCCTGGCCTCCCTCCACACCCCATTTCCAAATCTCACTGAGAAAGTTCCCTGAGGACCCACGCTTTTTTATACCTCAGTTCCCTCTGCTCAGCATATCCCCGCCCACCATACCTGGGGCTCAGCAGCGAAGTCCCCTAGCCTGGCCCAGAAAGCCCGGCGCCACCCGCCCCGGCTCCGCCCGGAGCGACGGGAGCAGCACCCTCGGTGGCGCACCGGGTCCCGCGGGAAGGGGGTGCGCGCACGGAGACTTCGGAGCCCCGGGGCCACCGCGTGACCTCCCCGGAAGCCTTCGCGCGGGGACCGACAGGGAGCCCCCGGGCCGCGAGTGCGGACCGGAGCCGCAGAGTCCGAGCGGCAGAGAAGCTTCTAGGCTCCGGGCCTGGGACCCCGTGGGGCTGTCTCCAAGGCCGGACAGGGTAGGGAGCTTCCGGAGGGTCCGCCCTGGCCTCACCTTAGCGCTGCTTACGAAGCGGACTTCCACGGCGACCCGGGCCCTGCCCGCCACGCCCACGCAGAAGGAGAACACGTCGCACATGGAGGCCGCCATTTTGGGCGCGCCTCCGCCTTTTGACCCTTGACTTCGCCTCGACCTGGGAGGCCCCGCCCCCTCCGGCCCCGCCCCCGGCGTGTGTGTCAGAGGCTGCGATGGTCTGTGCTCTACCGAGTCCGGATTTAGATCCCTTTAATCTACGGGTTTAGGTCGATTGGTTCGGTGGCAGGGTGTAGCTGGTTCTGCCTTTGTGTTTTACATCTGTGCGGTTTTTCGTCCGTGTCTTCGTACGTACCTGTGTATCTAGCCTGTGGGTGTGTGTATAGTTTTGATGCATCTGTGTCCAGTTCGTGTTTGTGTGCCCTGTTGTCTCTGTCCACCCATTGGCCAGTTTTGAATCAAGCGCTCTTTAGATACAGCCGGGGGCGGGGGGAAGTGGGTGGGGGACAGCAGCCAGCCGACTTCTACCCTCTCTGATCTACGTGAAAGGAGGGACTAGCTTACTGCACCTATCCATCCTACTCGATTGGGTACGAGAATTCCCCTTTCCTTGGGCCTTCAAGCTGGACTTGTGCTTCTCTCAGGCCCTTCAGGGGCATAGGCACCTTGCAGCCTAGGGGTGGTAGAAGGGGGCACATGGTGCACCTCAGGTCAGAGGACCCCTGAAATTGTATGCAGGAGTGTGCATATGCACGTTGTCCTGGGAACAGGAGAGGAGCCTATTCTTTCATTCAGGACCCCAGAAAGCTGAAGCCACTGACTTATAGCATCCGTCCCCACAGCCAAGCCTGACCACCATGCCTTGTTTCCTTGTCCTCCAACGGATTCTGTGCTCTTGAAAAAGGACAGGTGTCTGCATCTGTTATGGTCTCCTGATGACATTGAGGATTGGGTAGAGCCCAGTAACTACTGAATGGGTTAATGTTTTTAATTTTTTTTATTTTAATAAAGTGAGTCAATTGAAGAGGCAGATGCTGGAAGAGGCAGATGCAGCCAGATCCCTTTGATTAACAGAGTTGACTTTGGGTCCAGCATTAGGGAAGATTTCCCTGAGGCAGGGAAAGAGAAGGACTCTTGAAGCTGGACCCTGGCCTCCCTCAAGCCTGTGGCCCAGTGTCTAGGAGAGATGGTCTACCACCACTTGGAGGCATGTGGTTTTTCCAAGGCCACCTCTGCTCCCTGTCTTTCTTCTCTCCTTCAGAACACCGCAAAGAGCAGTGGGGACCTGCCTTCTCCCACCACTAGGTGGCAGGGCACGCCTCTTTCACCAGCTCACCTCAGAACCCAGAAGCCATTCTAGATTCTCTGTCAATACCCTCTGCCCAGGAATGCTGGGCACTAAAGAAATCAGCTCTGTGCTGGTGACTGGACTCACACGAGTAGGCTATCAGCAGGCTTCTTAGGAACTGAGCAGCTTCCTGGGAAGGAAAGGGAACCGTGAGTTAGGGTCTCGGAGGGGGAGAAATACATTATAACTGTCTCATGGAAATACAGCAGTTTGTGACAAAATGCCTGCCTTGGCAAAGGCAGAGCCAAATTGCTCTATTTTATGTAATGATGCAGAGGGGTCAAGGTGGCTAGCTAGAGGGAAAAAGATGGTGGTCAGGGTAGTATGTCTGCTCCTAAGCAGGGAGCTGGGCCTGAGCTCCTGAAAATGGTAACAGTTCAGACCAAACAAGAAAACTTTGGGAAACTGTGAGGGGAAGTAGGCTAAATGGTTTACCTTTCCCTCCTCTTTGCTCTCAACTCCAATGTCTCTGGTGGGGAAGAGGCTTCTAGGCCCAGACACTGATTCGAGGAAGCCCTTTCTCCACAGCCATACCAGGAAAAGATTAATCCCTGGAGAGGTCAGTGCTGGTGTAAGCACCACACCCCCAGGTGAAGGAATCCTAGAACCCTTAACACTTGCTGAACACTTAGGCCTCGGCCTGGCACACTGTAACAACTTTACGGACATCCTGTCAGCTCTGGGAGGATGAAGTGGTCAATGCACCCGTTATACAGATGAAGAAAAAAGGCTCAGTAGTTCCAGTGAGTGCCCCCAAGAAGAACTAGCCCAGACAGCCTAGGTTGAGCCTCTGTCCCAGTCCTCAGCTGTCCGCTCCTGACTCAGGGTCTTCTCTCTGGATGCTGTTATCAGAGCTGCTGGAGGGCTCATCCTGGGAGGCAGACACAAGGGGCAGCTTCAGCCTTTGCTGCTTCTGATACTTGACCCTGCGGTTTTGGAACCAGACTCTCACCTACAATCAGGGGCAATGGTCAGAGATTAGAATGTGACCATCAGTTCCCACGGTTTCCCCCATTCCACAGTGCCCACTGCTCTCTGGACCCATATTTGCTCTTCCTTCTAACGGAAGCATCTCCTCCAAAACACCCTTCGCTTTAATTCCAGTCATTAAGAGACCTTATCCAACAAATATTTATTGAGCTCGTATTATGTACTAGGCACCGTCCTAGGTGATGGGGATATGTGGTGAGCAATAGAGGTACAGTCCCTGACCTCATGGAACTCAGTCCAGAGAGAGACAAATAACAAACATGGAAACAAAACAAACACAAGGGCGCCTGGGTGGCTCAGTGGGTTAAAGCCTCTGCCTTTGGCTCAGGTCATGATCTCAGGGTCCTTTGATCGAGGCCCGCATCAGGTTCCTGGCTCAGCGGGGAGCCTGCTTCCTCCTCTCTCTCTGCCTGCCTCTCTGCCTACTTGTGATCTTGCTCTCTGTCAAGTAAATAAATTTTTAAAAAACAACAAAAACAAACACAAATGGGAGTTCGAACCTTGCTGAGGAAGCCAGCACTTAATCTGAGGCTTGAAGGACAAGAGGCCAGTTTAATGAGGACAGAGAAAAGCAGGCTGGATCAGGAGACGACTTGTAGGAAAGCTTGGGGTGTTTGAGGACCAGAAAGGAGGAGAGCATGGCCAAAGGATCTGAGAGTGAGAGATGGGGAAGTGAAGAAAGAGACAGTGGGAGAAGTCAGCAGGGGCCAGATCACCCAGACCATGGAGGCTGTGGGTAAGGAATNCCCCCCCCCCCCCGCCTCCTCCAGCTTCAAGGCTTTTAAGTGGGAGGTGACATAGTCCTGTTTGCTCAAGTCAATTGCATACCTGGCTGCTTTGTGAAGAATGGATGGAAGGAGATGCAGAGACACAGCTGGGAGGCTATTGCGATGATCCAAAAAGAGCTGGGACTGGGATGAACTAGGGGAAATGGAGAAAAGTGAAGGGAGCCCAGCTGTATTTTGGGGTACAGGTGACAAGGCTTGCTGATGGATTGGAAGCAAGAGACGAGGGATCTAGGATGACTTGAGCAACTGGATGGATGGTGGGGCCATGAGTAGGGAAAGGAACAGATTTGGAGAGAAAAAAAGTCAAGAATTGAGATTTAGACTGAAGTTTGAAATACCTGTCCCAGAAGACATCCAACTGGAGATCTCAAGAAAATAGGTTGATGTACAAATGAGAAGACCAAGGGGTGGGCTAAGATACAAACCTGGGAGTTGTTAGCTTATAGATGGTATTCAAAGCCATGGGATTAAATGAGATCAGCGGGGGGTAGGGGGAACAAATATGAGATCACAAAGAGAAGAGAACCCTACAGAGGTGACAGAGAAGTGGCCAGAGACCTAGAAAACCAAGAATGCAGTGTCCAGAAGCCAAGAGAGGTGTGTGTGTCAATAAGAGAAGGAGCAGTCAGCTATATTAAGTGGGGAGTAAGATGATGAAAGGAAAGCACCTGCTGACTTTGGCAATATGGAGGTCATTAAGAGACCTCAAGTAGAAGTTTTTATGGAATGGGAGGGAAAGAATTCATATTGGAATGAGTTACATAGATGGGAAGTGAGGACATGGAGAGAGTGACTCTAACACGTTCTTGGGAAGTCTGCCTATGAAAAAAGCAGAAAAACGGTATAGTAGCTGGAGGGGCATATGGAGGTCAAGCGAATGTTTATTATTATTTTAAGTATTTAGTCCCTTGGATATACTTAATTTCACGGTCAGTTCCTTTTTTAATGTGTAAACAAAGTTCTAGGTTAATATCTAGATTAATGGGTGTTACTCCCATAATATGTTTTCAGATGGGACTATTTTCCTCATTCACGTAGGGAGTGTAACAATGATTAGGGCCTGTCTCCCCCAGTGGCCTGGCACGGAGGAAGAAGGCCCAGGTCTTCCCCACAGCCTCACTCAGGGCCTTCTGGAGAGCAGTGTTCACCCCCAGGTACAGCCCTGGTCTTGCAGGAGTCCCTGCTCCCACCTGGTTCTCCGTAAGGTTGAGCTGGGCCGCCAGCTGAGCTCTCTTCTTCCCCACAAGATTGTGCTGCTTTGTAAACACGTTCTCCAACTCTTCCAGCTGCTTCAAGTTAAACATAGTCCGAACCCTCTTTTGGGGTCTCTCAGTGTCCTGCAGTTCCTCTGCTGGAGCCCAGTCTGCGGTGCCCCAGAGGCCTGAGCAGTGAGCCAGCTCTAAGCCTAAGGAGCATATGTACACACGTGCGCATGCACACAAACACAAACACACACACACACACAAAATATGCGTAAAATACCTCTGGAAGAATAAAGAGACTGAATCATTGGCTGCTTGTTGGGTAGGGTTAACCAGGTGACTGGGGGACAGGAATGTTAAGGGAACCTCTTCTCCACCTAACTTAGTAAACATTTTGAAGTTGGAACTGTATCAATGTAGTAACTATGCAAAAACTAACTTGAAAATGAGCTGACTGTAATGTAGAGCAGTAAACTGCAATTCAGAGCCCAACTGTCTGAGGAAGTTAGGGAAAATTGGCTTGGATCCACACACATGTCGCTCCCATGCAGTGGCATGAATTTGGCTGGGGTTGAGAGCCTAGATTGGGGTGGGGTGGAGAAGGGCCAGCTGAAAGGGGTGGAATGCAGAATGGAGAATGCCCAGGGAGTAGGCACCAACTAAGACTGTGTTACATCGATGTTGGCATGGGTTGACAAGGCTTGCACTAACTTTGCTCCTATTTTCCTCAAGGGGAGGTGGGAAGCAGGAATCAGATTGCCAAAAGGGGCAAAAGCTCCTGTAGGTGGCTGTTAACGCTAGAGGGGAACGTTAGGTCAACAGTTACATTTTCACTGGGGGGCGCCTGGATGGCTCAGTGGGTTAAAGCCTCTGCCTTTGGCTCAGGTCATGATCTCAGGGTCCTGGGATCGAGGCCCGCATCAGACTCCCTGCTCAGAGCCTGCTTCCTCCTCTCTCTCTGCCTGCCTCTCAGCCTACTTGTGATCTCTCTCTGTCAAATAAATAAATAAAATCTTTAAAAAAAATCTCGTTGGGATTTAAGTGCCCGCGCCCCCCAGCCCGAGGTTCCCCTTCTAAGCGCGCTCCACGCAAGCCGGCTCGGAGCAGCGGCGTGCGGGGCCTAAGCTCCACGGACGCGAGCTGTGGGGGGCGGCACGGGGGTCCAGGCATTGGGCAGCTCCTCGCTGAACCTCACCACCGCAGCAGCCGCTTCTCGCAGCTAAGACGGGGCCGTTCGTTTGGCAAGAGCGCTGCTTTGGCGAAGAGTCTGCGCCACCAGGCCTTCTCGAAGAGGGTGTGGTGGGGACGAGAGACCCTATAAACCCGTTCTGACGGGACGCTCTGGCCTGGCCGGGTCCTCCGAGGCGCCGTCGGACGCAGCCGCGCTCCCACACACCTCCTGCCGTCTCAGCAGCCCGCGTGCGCTGGCGGCCTCCTGCGGCGGCCCTCGGATCTCGGCCAGTCCCTCTCTCGGCCTCGGATTCCCCGGCAAGGCCAAGGGTCACAGGGCCCCTTCCCACCCCGACCGTGCGTGGTTCTCAGACTCAGGGACTTCTCTATCGTGGGCCCGCTGTCGCGGCTGCCACGCTGCAGCCGCCCCGCCCAGGTCCCACGTCGCGGGCGCCCGGGCACCCCGTACCTGTGACGCCGAGGCCCTGGAGGCCGCAGAAGTGAGCCGCGCGGAGCGCCCACCCCGGCGGCTGGGGGCGCGGCTGGTGGAGACGCACGCCC
>LNAC01000297.1:1791860-1871146 GCA_002007465.1 Ailurus styani
AAATTCCTCATATCAGAGAGATCATATGATAATTGTTTTTCTCTGATTGACTTATTTTGCTTAGCATATACCCTCTCATTCTATCCATGTCGTTGCAAACGGCAAGATTTTGTTTCTTTTGATGGCTGCAGAGTATTCCATTGTATATATATACCACATCTTTATCCATTCACCTGTTGATGGACATCTAGGTTCTTTCCATAGTTTGGCTATTGTGGACATTGCTGCTATAAACATTCAGGTGCACGTGTAGGGCTGGCATTAGTATCCCTGCTTTACAGATGAACAATCAGTACTTACTAGCTGTTGTTCTTGGGCAAACTACAAGTTACTGTTTGTATTTCCTTACATGTTAAATGGGTGATAGTAGTTAAATGGGTGATACTACTTCGTGGAATTGCTGTGCGGATTGCATGAGTTAATACATGTAAAGCGTTTAGAATTGGCCCAGTGCATGGTGAGCATTGTGCTGGGATTGTGGCGCTCAGAGGGATTCTTGCTTCCCAGGCTCCTATTGCATTCTGCCTTCTCAAATTAATGGCTAACATTGAAACTACTCAATAAGGTTGAGGGCAGTTCCATGCCATTGTCAATAGGCATCAGTTGTTTGGGACACAACATGCCCATGTCTGCTCTGCCAGGTAGGGACTAGAGGAACCTTGCTAAGGTAAAGCAGCCTCCTGTTCTGCCTTCCTTCTCATTTCAGCAAATACTGGCCCCACCTTCTGGATAGCCTCCCAGGCGGCCTGGAACCTGAGGTTGTGGGTGAAATCGTTAGTGGGTGGCCCAGCTAGTCCCAGGTCTAGGATTACTGTGGTCTGGCCAGGGTGTGCTGGGTCAGAGATGAGGAGACCCCAATTGACAGCTCTGGGGAAGGGATATGGGTGGGAGGCAAACTCAGAAGAGGAGCTCTTACTTACCTGAAGTCAGACCCACTGGGGGATCAACTGAAAGTTGACTGCCAGATGCGACACACACCTCTCCATTACTCAACATATTTCTTTTCCTTCCTTTCCCTTTTCCTTTCCCTCTCCTCTTTCAAGATTTTATACACTTAGAGAGAGAGAGAGTGAGAGAGAGAGAGAGAGAGCACAAGCAGGGGAAGCAGCAGGCAGAGGGAGAAGGAGAAGCAGACTCCTTGCAGAGCAGGGAGCTGAATGTGGGGGTGGATCCCAGGACCCGGAGACCATGACCCCAGCTGAAGGCAGACGCCTAACAGACTGAGTCATCCAGGTGCCCCAACATATTTCTTTTTAAGGAACTTTTCCTCTAAGAGGGTGGGGCTGTGCTACCCCCCCCACCAGATGGCAGTGCCAAGGTACCAACAGCATGCCTGTGAGGAGGGAAAAGAGCACTTCAAAGACAATAACAGTTCATGCTGTTGGGGGTCAGTGGAGCACAGTGATAGAAGATGTAGATTTTGAAATTGAATAAACCTGTCTTTAAATCTCAGCTTTGTCACTGAACATTTCTGTAACTTCAGATAAGTGGATTATTCGCTCCAAGCCTTCAATTTCTTGTAAAATGGGATGATCTCTTGGGTGAGAAAATAATACTCACCTGATGGGACTCTTACAAGGATTAAATGAGATGGTGTTTTTGGCTAAATGGTAACCATTATGGGGAGGAGAGAGGCTATTTACATTGGTAGATGAACTAGCCAAAGCTTCTTAAAAGGGTTCAGTGAAAGTATGGGGACAGATTTATAAGGCCAAGATGAAGTGTCTGGTCTGTGTTACTTTGTGCACTGAAACTGGAAATTGGCTAATCTGGCAGCAGCAATCACCCTGGAATTAGGGGGAGTTGACAAAGAACAAAATAAAACTTTTAAGATGGAAGGCTGAAGAACATTTTAAGTCTATTTTTGATTTTTTGGTAAAGAATAAAGTCACTGTGTCTCTAGCTCAGTATTTTCTTTTTAAAAAGATTTTATTTATTTATTTGAGAGAGAGAGTGAGAGAGAGAGAGAGAGAGAGAGAGAGAGAGAGAGAGAGAGCCCATGAGCAGGGGCAGAGGAGAGGAAGAGGGAGAAGCAGACTCCTCTGCTGAGCAGGGAGCCCGATGTGGGGCTCCATCCCAGGACCCTGGGATCATGACCTGAGCCAAAGGCAGATGCTTAATGGACTGAACCACCCAGGCACCCCTCTAGTTTTGGATTTTCAATACATTTTTCAATACATGATTCACTGTATTTCAGTACATAGTTATCTGTTTTCTGTTATTTCACTTATTCCTCCTCAGACTGTAAATTCCTGAGGACAGACATTAATATTCCCAATTTAAACATAAGTAAATAGAGCAAGGGAGGTTAGCAAAGTTGCTAGTTTTGTGAGTTTAGCAAAATGTGGTTTTAATTTGCATTTATTTCCCTGAATACTGTTTATGTTCAGCATCTTTTCATAAGCTTATTCACCACTTGGATAGCCTCTTTTATGTGTAGTGCCTGTTCAAGTAGTCTGCTTATTTTTGTGTTAGGTTATTTTCTTTTCTTTATTTGTGAGATAATTTACATATAGATAGATACAGATATCTTGGCATCAAGTTCCTTGTTGCAATATACAGAGAAGCAAGTATTTTCACCCATTCTGAGCCCTGCCTTTTCATTTTTTTATTGTTGGGATTTTTTATGAACAAAATTTACTAATTTTAATAAAGTTGAATGATCTATTTTTGTGTCCTTTAAAAGAAACCTTTGCCAGCCCCAGTTATGAAGATATTCTCCTGTTATTATTTTTTTAATTCTTTGTTATTTTAGGTTCTACATTTAGATCTGGAACTTATTTTTGTATAGGTGTTAGGAAAAAGATTTTTAAAGGATAAGTCAAAATCTGAAGATATAAAGGAAAATATTGATTGTTTAAAAAACACAAAAATTTAAAAATTAATTGTGGGGCACCTGGGTGGCTCAGTGGGTTAAGCCTCTGTCTTCGGCTCAGGTCATGATCTCAAGGTCCTGGGATTGAGCCCTGCATTGGGCTGCCTGCTCAGCAGGGAGCCTGCTTCCCCTCTCTCTCTCTGCCTGCCTCTCTGCCTACTTGTGATCTCTCTCTCTCTCTGTCAAGTAAATAAATAAAATCTTTAAAAAAAATAATTGTAACAATGGTTTGTACCTGTACTTTTTGTTTTCTACATGATTTAAAAGAGAAATACATTTAAAGAAAAAACAATTATTTTATGTAAAAGCTAGTATTTTTGTAATTTTGGTTTGTAACTCCAAATCTTGTTTCCTACGCAATTTAAGAAACTAATGCATTTAAAATATTTATGTTTTGGGGCACACAATGGATAAAGATGTAATTTTGTGACATCAATAACTGAAAGAGATGGAGACAGAGTTGTAAAGGAGCAGAGTTTTTGTTATACTATTTCAGTTAAGCTGGTATAAATGCAAATTAGAATGTTTTAACTTTCAGATATTAAATGTAATCCTCATGGTAGCCATAAAGAAAATAGTTATGGAATATACATAAAAGGAAATGAGAAATGAATTTAAATATTTCACTAACAAAACTAAACACAAAATAAGACAGTAGTGATGGAAATGTGGGACAAAAAAGCTATAAGGCATATAGAAAACACATATCACAATGACAGAAGTCATTATTGGTAATTACTTTAAATGTAAATGGATTAAACTCTCCAATCAAAAGACAGAGAGTATATCCATCCAATGAGAAAGAACTTCTTTGTTTTTTCCCATGGATAGTCAGATACACTTCACTGAATATGGTCTACCATGTCCAATTGGACAAAAGCAACTTTTTTTTTAGTCAAGGGGGGGTGGGTACTACATAGGGAGGAAAGCATTTCTTTCTTGAGCATTTCTTCTTAAGATCTCCCTTACTTTTTGTTTAAGATTCACAAATTCTCTTTGATATAATGATCTATTAATGTGCTTTACTTCATGTATGAACATAATACTAATTATCAAAGGTCAGCTTTGAAATTAATCTAGTTATATCCTCCAGAGAGAATAGAAATAGTTTGAAGTCCTATGCATGTGTCCATCCATATATATATACCAGTGGAAATGAACTTTAGTTTTAAAATGACTCATTTTAAAATAAAGTGGCTCAGTGGGTTAAGACACCAACTCTTGGTTTCAGCTCAGGTAGTGATCTCATGGTTGTGGGATTGAGCCCTGCCTGAGGCTATGTACTTGGCATAGAGTCTGTTTGAGATTCTCTCCCTCTCCCTCTCCCTCTGCCCCTCCCCACCACAAGAGTTCTTTCTCTCTTTCTCTCAAATGAATAAATACATCTTTTATTTTATTTTTTTTAAAGATTTTTTTAATTCCTTTATTTGACAGAGAGTGAGAGAGGGAACTCAAACAGGGGGAGTGGGAGAGGGAGAAGCAGGCTTCCTGCTGAGCAAGGAGCCCAATGTGGGGCTTGATCCCAGGACTCTGGGACCATGACCTGAGCCGAAGGCAGATGCTTAACGACTGAGCCACCCAGGAGACCCTAAATACATCTTAAAAAAAAAATGACTTAAATGTAAGCCTTGAAATAGTGCAGCCTTTAAAAGGCAGCACATTAACCAATAGTCAGGACACCTGGGTTCCAGTACCAGCTCTGCCAATAGGTTTTGTGACTTTGGAAAAGATTGTAATAATTACTAAACAGTTGTTAGGCTTTGAGAAATTGAATGGGGTATTTTATCGTATTTAATCTTAATAGCTACTTTGTAAATTAGATAATACATTTACCTTGTACAGGTGAAGAAATTAAAACTCTGAGAAGTTAATTAACAATAGCCAAGATCATGCAGCTGGTAAATGACAAAACTAGGGTTTGACACAAGCTTTTCTCTGCATTAAGCTATTTCCATCACTTAATCTTTTGAGTCTTAGTTTACTTCTTTGTAGATGTGAGATCTATATATTCTCTGTATCCTTTATAAATTTGCTGTTCTTTGAATTCAGTGTCAATATTTAAATGTAATATTCTATTATTATATATTTCACTGACTGCTGGCAGATCTTTTTCTTAGTTTTTATTGTCTATATTGAACATTTATTTCAGTCAGACTTGTCAAATTATGAAATTCCTATTTGGGTTGAGTTAACATACCATATCATCGTTATTTAGTTTTACATTTGTTGTATTTGTGAAATAAAGTTAAATATTACAGAATTTGAGACCTACTGTCTAAAACTACAAGTACCCTTTGCTAAAAGTAGAGGTGAAGGCAACTTCTTCCAAAGGTACAGGAACAGAAATACCTACAGTCTTTTGCCAAACTGCTCTTCACTTTTGCTGTCACTTTGGCCTGGTGCCTAAAGATAAAAGTATTATTGTATATGTGGGGGGGAAAAGGGCAGAGGTTTATGGATGGATAAAAGCAAATGACCCAAATATATTATGTTTATAAGAGAATCACTGGAGATCCAAAGACACAAACAGATTGGAAGTGAAACAATGGAGAAAGATATTCCATGCAAATAATAACCAAGAGAGCAGGTGTGGCTATATATCAGGTAAAATAGATTTTAAAACAAAAAAGTTTACAAGAGAAAAAAAAGATATATTAATAAAAATTGCAATATAGCAAGAACTTTAATGCAAACAGTTTTGTACCTAATGACAGACCATCAAAATATATGAAGCAAAAACTGATAGAATTGAAGGGAGAAATACAGTTTTACAATAAAAGTTAGATATTTCAGTACCCCACTCAAAATAATGGGTAGAACAACAAGGCAGAAGATAAGTAGGGAAATAGAGGACTTAGCACAATGAAACTGTTAGATCTGATAGACATATACAGAACACTCTACCCAACAACAGATACACATTGTTTTCTCAAGTGCCCATGGGACATTTTCTAGGATAGACTATTTGTTAGGCCACAAATTAAGTCTCAATGGATTTTAAAAGATAGATCCCATACAAATCACCTCCTCCAACCACAATGGGATGAAATTAGAAACCAATAACAAAAGGGAAACTGGAAAATTCACAAAATTGTTTAAACTACTTAACACACTTTTAGACAAACAATAGATCAAGAAGGAAATAACAAGGGATATAAGAACGTACTTAGAGATGAACAAAAATAAAACACAACTGGGGTGCCTGGGTGGCTCAATCATTAAGCAACTGCCTTCGGCTCAGGTCATGATCCCAGGGGCCTGGGATCGAGCCCTGCATCAGGCTCCCTGCTCAGTGGGAAGCCTGCTTCTCCCTCTCCCACTCTCCCTGCTTGTGTTTCCTCCCTTGCTGTGTCTCTCTCTGTCAAATAAATAAATAAAATCTTAAAAAAATAAAAAGAAACACAACATACCAAACCTCATGGGAATCTGTGAGAGCACTACTATGGGGGATATTTATAGTTATATATACTTACATTCAAAAACAAGAAAGATCTTCAGGGGCACTTAGGTGGTGCAGTTGGTCAAGGCTCATGTTATGATCTCGGGGTTGTGGATGGAACCCCGTGTTAGGCTCCACGCTTAGTGCCAAGTCTGCTTGAGATTCTCTCTCCCTCTCCCTCTGCCCCTCCCATTGATACTCTCTCCCTCTCTAAAATAAGTAAAGCTTTTAAAAAAAAAACAAGAAAGATCTCAAATCAACAACCTAATTTTACCACTTAAGGAACTAGAAAAAGAAGAATAAACTAAAACCAAAGATAACAGAAGGAAGGAAATAATAAAGACTAAAACAGATATAAATGAAATACTGAAAACAATAGAGAAAAGGAATGAAACCAAAAGTTGATTCTTCAAAAAGTTCAACAAAATTGCCAAACTATTAGCTAGATGGACTAAGAAGAAAATAGAAGACTCGAATTACTAAAATCAGAAATGAAGGTGGGATATTACTACTAATTTTATAGAAATAAAAAGGATTATGAGAAAAAAAACTATGAACAATTGTATGCCAAGAAGTTGGATAACCTAGATGAAATGTTCCTAAAAATGTTCAAGTTCCTAGAAACACAAAACCTACCAAGACTAAATCACAGAGAAATAAAAAATTGGAATAGACCTATAACTGGAAGGAGATTGCATCATTAATCAGAAGCCTTCCAACAAAGAATGATGGCTTCACTGGTGAATTCTACCAAACATTTAAAGAAGAACTGATACATTCTTCTCAACTTTTTGCAAAAAAATTGAAGAGAAGAATCAAAGAGGAGGGAACACTTACTCATTTTTGTGAGGTCAACATTACCTCATATAAGATAGCTGGATGAAGACACTACAAGAAAACTACAGACTAATATTCCTGATGAATGTAGATGCAAAAATCCTCAACAAAATACTAGTAAACAGAATTCAGTAACATATTAAAAAGATTATACACCACGACCAAATGGAATTTATTCTTGAAATGCAAGGATGGTCAACGTATGACAATTGATGAGTATAATTCACCACATCAACAGAATGAAGAAAAAACCCACATTATAATTCCAATTGATGTAGAGAAAGCATTTGACAAAACTCAACATGCTTTCATGATAAAAACACTCGACAAACTAGGATTAGAAGGAAACTCCTTCAAAATAGTAAGAACCATAGAATAAAAACCCACAGTAAAGACCAAAAATATTTTCTCTAAAATCAAGAACAAGGCTTTCAGCACTTCTATTTAAAATGTGACTGGAAGTTTATGCCAGAATAATTAGGCAAGAAAAAGAAATAAAAGGCATGGAGGTGCCTGGTTGGCTCATTCAGAAGAGCATGTGTCTCTTGACCTCGGAGTCATGAGTTTGAGTCCCACACTGGGTGTAGAGATAACTAAAAAAAAAAAAAAAAAAGAAAGAAAGGAAGGAAGAAAGAAAAGGCATCAAAATTGAAAAGGAGGAAGTAAAATATCACTGTTTACAGATAATATGACTGTATATGTAGAAAACTCTAAAGATGCCACACCAAAAAACCTGTTAGAATAAATTATGAATTCAGCAAAGTAGGATTAAAGATCAACTCATCAAAATCATTTGCATTTCTTTCTTTTTTTAAAAGATTTTATTTATTTATTTGACAGAGAGACGAGAGAGGGAACATAAGCAGAGGGAGTGGGAGAGGGAGAAGCAGGCTTCCCGCCCACCAGAGAGCCCAATGTGGGGCTTGATCCCAGGACCCTGGGATGATGACCTAAGCCAAAGGCAGATGCTTAACAACTGAGCCACCCAGGTACCCCTCATTTGCATTTCTATATACAAACAATGAACAATCTGTGAAGAAATTACAAAACAATTAACAAATTACAAAAACAATTCTATTTATAGTAACATCGAAAAGAATAAAAATACTTAGGAATTAACTTAACCAAGGAGGTAAAAGACTTGGACAATGAAACCTACAAAACATTGCTGAATTAGAGAAGACACAAATGGAAATACATTCTATGTTCACGGATTGGAAGAATTAATATTGTTAAAATGTCACTGCTACACAAAGTGATCTGTAGATTCAATGCAATCCTTATTAAAATCCCAATGACATTTTTTCGTAGAAATAGAAAAACCCATCCTAAAAATCATATGGAATTTCAAGTGACCCTGCATAGCAAAAACAATCTTGAAAAAGAAGAAAAAAACTGGAGGACTCATACTTCCTGATTCCAAAACTTACTTCAAAGCTACAGTAATGACAACAGAGTGGTATTAGCTAAAGCAGACATATAGACCACTAGAATAGATTAGAAAGCTCAGAAATAAACCATCACATATATGTTCAAATGATTTTTGACAAGGACTCCAAGACCATTAAATGGGTAAAAGACAGTCTTTTCAAGATTTTATTCATTTATGAGAGAGAGAAAGAGCCCAAGTGGGGAAAGAGGGGATGGGTAGAGGGAGAGGGACAAGTAGATTCCATGCAGAGCAGGGAGCCCGACCAGGGACTTGATCTCAGTATTCCGGGATCATGACCTGAGCTGAAGACAGATATTTAACCGACTGAGCCAACCAGACACTCCAAGACAGTCTTTTCAACAAATGGTAGTGGGAATACATGCAAAACAGTGAAGTTGGACCCTTATCCAACACCAGATACAAAAATTAACTAAAAAATTGATCAAAGACCTAAATGTAAGACATAAAGCAATAAAGCTCTTAGAAGAAAACATGGTTTGGGGCACCTTGGTGACTCAGTCAGTTAAGCGTCTGCCTTTGGCTCAGGTCATGATCCCAGGGTCCTGGGATCAAGCCCCACATCGGGCTCCCTGCTCGGCAGGGAAACTGCTTCTCCCTCTCCGTCTGCCTGCTGCTTCCCCTGCTTATACTCTCTCTCTGTCAAATAAATAAATAAAATCTTAAAAAAAAAAAAAGAGGGAGCTTGGGTGGCTCAGTGGGTTAAAGCCTCTGCCTTCGGCTCAGGTCATGATATCGGGGTCCTGGGATCAAGGCCCGCATCGGGCTCCATGCTCAGCAGGGAGCCTGTGTCCTCCTCTTTCTCTGCCTGCCTCTCAGCCTACTTGTGATCTCTGTCAAATAAATAAATAAAATCTTAAAAAAAAACAACTTAAAAAAAGAGACACTATTAACACAGTAAAAAGACAATCCACAGAATGGGAGAAAATATTTGCAAATCACATATCTGATAAGCCAACTCTAGCTAAGATATATAAAAAACTATTACAATTCAATAATAAAAAGACAACCCAATTAAAAAACAGGCACAGGATCTGAATAGACATTTCACCATAGATGTACAAACGGCCAATTACCACATGAAAAGGTGCTCAACATCACTAAGCATTAGGGAAATGCAAATCAAAACTATACCCCATACCCAGTAGGATGGCTACTACCAAAATAACAGAAAACAATAAGTGCTGACAAGGATGTCAAGACATGGGAACCCTTGTGCCCTGTTGATGGGAATGTAAAAGATAAAGCTGCTATGGAAAACAGTATGGCAGTTCCTCATAAAAGTAAAAATAGAATTACCATATGACCAATTCCACTTCGGGTTTATGCCCAAAAGATTTAACAACAGGGTCTGGAAGAGAGATTTGTATACCCGTGTTCATAGCAGCCTTATTCACAATAACTAAAACATGGAAGCAACACAAGAGCCCACTAGTGGATGAATGGATTAGCAAAATGTGGTTATACACACACAATGGAGTATTAGTCAGCCTTCAAAAGGAAAGGAATTCTGTAGTCCATTAAATATGGGTGAATCTTGAAGACATTATGCTAAGTGAAATAAGCCAGTCACAGAATGGCAAATACTGTATGATTCCACTTATGTGGGGTACTTACTCAAGATAATAAAGATAGAAATTAAAAAAAAAAAAAGAAATATAATAGTGGTTGCCAGGAATTGGGTGGAGGGGAGTATGGGGAGTTACAGTCGAACAAGTAAAATGTTTCAGTTTTATAAGATGAAGAGTCATGGGGATTGGTAATGATGATGGTTGTACAACCATGCAAATGTATTTATTTATTTTTTAAAAAGGATTTTATTTATTTATTTGAGACAGAGAGAGAGAGAGAGAGAGAGAGAGTGAGCATGAGCAGGGAGAGAGGCAGAGGGAGAGGGAGAAGCAGACTCCCTGCTGAACAGGAGCCTAATGTGGTGCTTGATCTCAGGACCCTTGGATCATGACCTGAGCCGAAGGCAGACGCCCAACCATCTGAGCCACCCAGGTGCCCCCTGCAAATGTATTTAATACCACTGAACTTTACATTGAAACATGGCTAAAATGGTAATTGTTGTGTATATTTTACCACCACAACAGAGAAAAAGTGAAAAAAAAATACAATGGAGTGATTCCCTCAATGTATTGAGAGAAATTAACTGTCCATCTAGAACTGTATATCTAATAATTTGGTAAATTATAATTATATATCATAATATGAAAAATAGAAAATAATTTTATATCATTTAATATATTAAACTATCATTTAAGAGAGAGGTAAAAACAAAAACATTTTCAGACATACAAAGACTAAGAGAGTTTGCTACTCAAAGACCCTTCCTTATAAGAGACATGTTAAAGGGTAGGTTAGCAAGAAAAAACAAAACTCAGGAGACACAAGAAAAATAAGCATAGAGGTCTATTAATTTGTCAATAAATGTTCATCAACTATCAATTATTAATATTTTTTAAATTATAAAACTAAAATTTCAATAGCAATAATAAAATTGAACATATTAATCAATAGCCTGTTGTTGACTAATTTTATTTATTTGTAGGCAAAAATAATTAAGATTTTATATTACAAATTTATAGGGGCACCGGGTGGTTCAGCTGGTTAAGCCTCTGCCTTGGTCTCAGGTCACAATCTCAAGCTCTTGGGATTGAGCCTCGCATCTGGCTCCCTCCTCAGTGAGGAGTACTCTTCTCCTTCTCCCTTTGCTTCTCCTCCTGTTCATGCTCTCTCTTTCTCTCAAATAAATAAAATCTTAAAAGAAATTTATGGACAAAGACTAAAAAAACCAGAAAAACAATCCATGCTTCCAAACCAGCAAAGGATTTTTTTTTTAGACATAGAGGGGTGGGGAGAGGGAGAGAGAGAATCCCAAGCAGACTCCATGCTAAGCGGGCTCCATACCTAGCATGGAGCCTGATGTGGGGCTCGATTTCACAACCCTGAGATCATAACCGGAGCCCAAATCAAGAGTCAGATGCTTAACCGACTAAGCCATCCAGGCACCCCTACACCAGCAAAGGATTTTAAAAGTGGGACAGTATAAACTTTTGGAAAATTTTATCATTTTCCTAGAAGGTAATAAAGGAAATGAACAAATTTTTGAAAGAATGGTAAACAGAAAATACAAAAGAAGTAGAAGAAAAAAGTCCAAATCAAGAAGCACTAACACAGCATAGAAGAGAAACTTTGCTAATGTTGACATGAAATGAGTGTTTCTAAACCAGAAGGGGATGCAAGATAACTTTCCCAATTTCACGGCTCTTGAGTTTGCTCTTAAAGATGTTTTTATGAAGGGCTAAAAAAATATGAAAATACTCTTCCCACAATCTCTGCCTGAAGAATCTGCTAGAGAAAAAATTTCAGACAACCAAAATGACAGGACAGAAAGCAACATAAGGTATAGTGGCCATGATCGTGTGGGGACCCTAACATCACAAATCTAAATCTGATCAAGTTTTTAGACCTGACTCCCAATTCACAGGAAATATGGTGGCCAGAGCAGCATGTTAAACGCCACAGGGATGCAATCAGCCAAATCCAGACTATGGGACACTCTGTCTGACATACTGTCCATCTTCATCAATAAATAAAGTGGAAGAAAAAAAAGATGAAGAGAAAACCTATAGGTTAAGGGTCATAAGAGAAATATTAAGCAATTGCAATTATTGGACCTTATTAGGAGTCAAAGAAACTGTGTATTTATGAGGTAATTGAGGAAATTTGAATCTTGGACATTGAATGACATGAAAGATCATTGGTGTATTTTTTTTAGGTAGTATAATGGCATTTTTTAAAGCTGTGATAATGATTTTTAGGTTATATATAATCTTTATGTTTTAGAAAAACCTGTACTATTTATACATGAAAATATATGACATCAGAATTTGCTTTAAAGTAATCTGGGATGGGTGACTGACCAACACGCAACTGGCAATGAGTTGAAAATTGTTGAAGTTGGCTAATGAGTGCATGGAGTTTCATTATAGCACTCTTTATGCTTTTGTTTATATTTAAAAATTTCTGTAACAAAAAGCAACAATAAAAATAAAGACTAGCAATAAAAATTGTGTTCAACATAAGTAGGTGGGGAAAAAGCCAATAGGAGAAAAAGAAAATAGAAGAAAAATGCAGATAAGAACAAAACGTAATGAAATAGAAAAAAATGATACAGTTAATAGAAAAAGACAGTACAGTTGAGAAGATCAACAAAATCCAAAATGGTTCTTTGGAAAAGATAATATAATCAGCAAACCACTATCAAGACTTATCAAGAGTAAAAAGAGAGAAAGTATAATAAAAATTATAAGGAATGATGACAGAGTAAGGCTGGAAATAAAAAAGATTATTCCATCGTAAGTGATTATCATGACTAACATTGTCAATACACTTGAAAACTTTTATGAAAAAAGGTAATTTTCTAGAAAAATATAAGTTGTCAAAATTGACTTTAGAAAAAATAGAAAACAGGGACACCTGAGTGGCTCAGTCAGTTAAGCGGCTGCCTTCATCTCAGCTCATGATCCCAGGGTCCTGGGATCGAGTCCCACATTGGGCTCCCTGCTCAGTGGGGAGCCTGCTTCTCTCTCTCTGCCTCTACCTGCCACTCTGCCAGCTTGTGCTGTCTCCCTCTGATAAATAAATAAATAAAATCTTAAAAAAAAGAAAAAAAAAGAAAACAATGTACCACTAACTGTTCATTAGTAATTAACATTTTATGAACCATTTCCCCCTCTTCCCCAAAAGAGAATCTAGTTCCAATAGTTTTATAAAACAAGAGGTCCTGATTTTATGCTGTTTCAGGAGTTGAAAAAAGGGTATGCTACCCAAATCATTTTTTAAAAAGATTTTACTTATTTGACAGAGAGAGAGACAGTGAGAGAGGGAACACAAGCAGGGGGAGTGGGACAGGGAGAAGCAGGCTTCCTGCAAAGCAGGGAGCTGGATGTGGGGCTCCATCCCAAGGACCTGGGATCATGACCTGAGCTGAAGGCAGACGCTTAGCGACACCAACCCAGGCGCCCCCCCGAATTATTTTTTTAACCCAAATCATTTTTAAGGATGTGTTAAGTTTGATATTCAAACCAAAAAAAGATGGTTTACAAGACAAAATCATAAACCAATTATCCTATGACACTAAGGTGCTAAAATGCTAAGTAAAATATTAGCAATTCATATTTGGCAGTTTATATAAAAATAATTAATCATGTTCAAGTAGAGTTTGTCCTGGAAAGGTACAGAACTTTAGCATCATAAAATATTCTAAGGAATATACCATGTTAACAAATTAGAGAAAAATACATAACACTTAATAGCTGCAGAAGAAAAAAAATACAGAAGGAACATTTGATCAATTTCCATGATCATTTAAAAATGTAAAGTTTTATCTTTAAGAAAAGGTAAAGTTTTAGTAAATTTAAGGGTAAAGATAGTCATCAAAGTAGTATTCTGTATAAACAGGTTGAAGAAAAAATATAATAATCTTAATAGGTACAGAAAAAATTTTATAAAATCCAACATTAATTCATTTAAAAAGTATACCTTTTGGGGCACCTGGGTGGCTCAGTTGTTAAGCGTCTGCCTTCAGCTCAGGTCATGATCCCGGGGTCCTGGGATCAAGCCCCTCATTGGGCTTCCTGCTCAGTGGGGAGTCTGCTTTTCCCTGCCCCAACCCCCCTGCTTGTGTTCCCTCTCTCACTGTGTCTCTCTCTGTCAAATAAATAAATAAAATCTTAAAAAAATTAAAAAGTATACCTTTTACCAAAGGGTAAAGAATGTCATAAAAATCCTATAGCAAGGGACACTTGGGTGGCTCAGTTGGTTAAGCGTCTGCCTTTGGCTCAGGTCATGATCCCAGGGTCCTGAGGTTCCCTGTTCTGTGGAGATCTTGCTTCTCCCTCTCCCTCTGCCTGCTGCTCCGCCTGTTTGTATTCTCTCTGTCAACTAAATAAATAAAATCTTAAAAAATAAAGTCAGGAATAAGACGTATATCCATGTATATCCAGACACCACAGTGCCTGTTTATGATTGTACTGGTAACGTTAGCCAATACAGTAAGACACAAAAAGAAAGATATAATTGGAAAGGAAGAGATAAAACTACTCTTATTTGTAGACAATATGATTATCTAAAGGGAAGTTAAGCAAATCCACAGAGAAAGATTTCTGGGAATGTGATCAATATATAAGAATTGGTAAAGGTAAATATTATTAACAAATGTAATTGAAAATATATCTCATTCGTAACTACATCATAAACTATAAAATACACAGGAATAAACTTAAGAGGTGTAAAATGCTTCAAGAGAAAATTAGCAATATTGAAGGACATAAAATAAGATCCGAATATATGGATGGGAAGACTCAATGTCAAAAGATGACAGTTCTTCCCAAAATTATCCTAAAATTAAATGCAAGTAGAATTTTTAAAATTTATGGAATTGTACAACTTGGCAAACTGATTCAAAAACTATATAATGAGGCACCAAGGATATCTAAAACAGTTTGAATAGAATATCTGAGACAAAATGAACAAGATGAAGGAACTCGCCTTACCCAATATCAACACTTCTATAAAGCTAGAGTGATAAACATGGTGTGATATCAGCATAGGGATAGATGAATGGGTCAGTGGAACAGAATGGAGAGCACTGACCCTTTAGTGACCTTCCAAGAATGAACATGGCTGCTTCACTTCTACTTTTCAAATGTCATGCGAACATCTCTTGTGGCCAACTCTAGCCCAGAACCATACAGGAAAGGGAATTCTAGGAAGTGAGATTCAACTTAGCTAAGTCAACACTGTACAAAGCCACTATAGTCCATCCTTGGTCACCTTGGCATCCACAAATACCCGTTTTCACTATGCTTAACTTTGAAATAAAGTTCGAAAGCAAATGATAGCAAACTTGCACTTCTGCTTAACATGATGCATCTATCCCTTGCACAGTGAAAACGTGTGAGATCAATTTGTTATCCATATGTAGAAAGAAAAAGTACATTCCTAAAGCTTCCCACCAAAAGAAGATACAAAGTCTCTTTATTCACACTTTGGTGATGTTCATTTCTCTTCTAGCTGAGTCACATTTCCCCTGTGATATCCTTTAACTTAATTGCTGACAAAGAATGTTAAAAACTTATTTAGACAGTAGATGAATGGGGAGGGGGAGGAAATTTTTATTAAAACAGAAAAATATTTACACTGAAATAGAAAGAAAAGTTTCATCCTTACTTCTGCAACTGTTTTAGCTGGTATTTATAACTACTCTTCCACTTCTCATTTCATACTCCCTGCCTGGTGAGGTGATCTTGGTTTCTGGTCTGGACCCATAATACTTCTTCCTGTATTGGGTTGCATAGTTTGCTATTGACTTTAATCACAGGAATGGGAATACCAAGAGACACCCCATTCTCCCCTTTGAAAGTCAAGACAGTCACCCCAGGCAGTACCAGTAACCTTCTTAGCCTGTTGATTCACTGGCAAGAGAAGTTCAAAATAGCCAGGTCCAGTGTCAACGTCAGCTGAGTGGAACCGCTTCTTTGTGCCCAGTGGAAGTATTTCTTTTTGGGGAACTAATACCTCTAGATCAGCAGAACCCAGCATGTCAGAGACAGAAAGCATTTTTTTTGCTAGAGAAGCATCATGTGTTATATTGAGGGAAGCTATTCTCATTTCTTTCTTTTAAAATTTTTTTTTAATTTTTATTTTTTTAAAGATTTTATTTATTTATTTGACAGAGAGAGAGAGAGAGAGATCACAAGTAGGCAGAGAGGCAGGCAGAGGGAGAGAGGGGGAAGAAGGCCCCCTGCTAAGTGGAGAGCCAGGACCCTGAGATCATGACCTGAGCTGAAGGCAGAGGCCTAACCCACTGAGCCACCCAGGTGTCCCGCTGTCTTTTTTTTAAGTATGTTCTTTTTGTTCTAAAGGATTTATTTATTTATTTAAGAGAGAGTGAGCACAAGAAGGGTGAGCGTCACAGGGAGAAGCAGATTCCCTGCTGAGCAGGGAGCCTGATGTGGGGCTGGATCCCAGGACTCCAGGATCATGACCTGAGCTGAAGGCAGAGGCCCAACTGAGTGAGCCACCCAGGCACCCCCAAGCTGTTCTCATTTCTAACCTCTGCTTCCTGACTCATGAATCCCTGCTTTGGGAGAAACAGTGACATACGTCAGTCGCTGATTTAGAGAACATCTTGCATCCCGAAGGACATTACCCAAGTCTGCAAGGTGTTGCCACCCAGGTGATACCATAACCGAAGTTTCAGAAGGCCATATTACTGTTTCCTCAGAACAGCTGCTTCAGGGGGATGGGGAACGCGGTAAGATCAGCAAATTCCACAAGCCTGAGCCCACTGCTGCTCTTCATTTGCGGTAAAAGGAATTCTTTGGTCAGCCACAGAAACTTTCAAGTCCCTTACATGGACCTTGAGATGGGAATTTAAAGCCCCGACTCATCATATTCTTTCTCCAAATTCTTAAGGGCATTTTAACAATCCACCAATCTTATTCTAATTATATTCAAGCAAATAGTCAATCAAAACACTGACTTCCGTAGGCACCAATTTACAATTGTCTACAGGTAATCATGTAAAGAAACTTTTTCTCCTGTTCTATGACACAGAGTACCAGTGATCCCTGTACCCCTGGTAACACTTGGTAATCCTTGGTAAGGATCATCTATGCCTTTATTTTTTTTTTTAAGATTTTATTTATTTATTTATTTTGAGAGAAGGAGAGAGTAAGCATGAACAAGGGGGAGGAGCAGATGGAGAAGGAGAAGCAGACTTCCTGCTGAGCAGGGAACCTGAAGTGGGGCTCCATCCCAGGACCCTGGGATCATGACCTGAGCCAAAGGCAGATGCTTAACTGACTGAACCACCCAGGTGCCCTCATTTATGCCTTTAAATCTATTTAGATCACAGCATCAATTTTATAATCCAGACCAAATTCAGAGAACCCACCACTTACTAAGGTTCTGATCTTCTTGGAAACCGTGTCTGGTAGCATGTTCTGTATTAGTCAGGATATGATCTGAAAAGCTGGACTATGAGGAATGACAAAGAACAAGGACTTTATCATGGGAATTTGTACCCAATTATGGGAGCTGGTTATATAGTCTATATATAAGATTGTTACTTTGTCTGGGGCTGGGGACAGGGACTGGCAGTTGGGAAGGAAAGATGGATGTGAAGTAGGGGAGCAAGGACAAACTGGAACCCAGGAGCAAGAGCAAGCTGGAAACTGCCTCAGTCTCACACCGTCTGTAAGCCTCTAACTTTGTTCATGCAGGTGACCTGCAGAAGAATCTGGTCCTTTGTTTTAAAGCTAAATCAGCACCTAGCTCAGGAGCTGGGGAAACTGAAGAGGCTCTGATGGAAAATAAAGGAGCTTTGTGTCTGTCTGTTTCTCCCCACCTCCCCCATCAGCAAGGTGAGCCAGCAAATCTGTCATAATACATGAGCCACCCCAGGGCCTACCTTCCACAGTGTGGACAGGCAGCTGCTTCACTTCTGTTGCCAGGTATCATGCAGATTTCTCCCGTGGCCAGCCCTAACCCACAACCATGCAGGGAAGGAAATTCTGGGAAATGTAGTCCTAGATTAGCTAAGCTGACACAATACAAAGCCACTGCACTCTTAATAAAAAGGTTTAAAACATGTATAACCTAAGGCATAAATATGTGGTATAAGCATAAAGACATTGTTGAGCAGGAAAACTATGGCAACTAAAATAAGGGTGGAGGACGCCTGGGTGGCTCAGTCAGTTGGGCATCTGCCTTCGGCTCAGGTCATGACCCCAGGGTCCTGGGATCAAGTCCTGCATCAAGCTCCCTGCTCAGTGGAGAGTCTGCTTCTCCCTCTCCCTCTCCCTCTCCCTCTCCCTGTCCTTCTGCTGCTCCTTGCTTGTGCTCTCTGTCTCTCACTGTCTCTGTCTCTCAAATAAATAAAAATCTTTTAAAAAATAAAATAAAAAATAAAATAAGGTTGAGCTCTGGGGAAGAAGAAGGGAACAGGACTAGGGAGGGCCTATAGGCTGCCCATTTTCTGTGACAGTTTATTTCTTTTCTTTTCCTCCCTCCATCCCTCCTTCCCTCCCTTCCTTCTTCCCTCCCTCGCTCCCTCCCTCCCTCCCTCCCTCTCTCCCTCCTTTCCTTCCTTGTAGGCCCTCCGCCCAGCGTGGAGCCCAACTCAGGGCTTGAACTCATGACTCTGAGATCAAGACCTGAGCTGAGATCAAGAGTCAGACACTTAACTGATCGAGCCGCCCAGGCGCCTCTGTGACATTTTATTTCTTACAACAACTGTAGTAGAGATGTTTGATAAAGTACATAGTGGGACACATGGATATTCTTTTTATTATTCTCTATACTTGCCCATAGGGTTGAAGTGTAGAAGGAGGAAAAGGAGGGAAAACGATAATATCACTAATTGCTGATGTTTACTGACCGCTGGGCTTGGCCCTTGGATTATGTCACTTAGGTAGAGAACAGGTTTGTTTCTCTGGATTGAGGGAAGCAACACAGCTGTAGACACCAACATTCTGAGAGCTAGTCAGGGTCCCAGAGGCACGGGGACCTAGGAAGTTGGAGAAGATGTGTTGTGGGGGCCCCTTTGTTTTCCGGCACCCTTGAGAATTCTCATCCCTTTCTCCTGCCTGCCCTCTCTTCTGCAGGGTATCTCGTCATCTTTCTTGCTCTCTCATCTTTCCAAAGGGGGGCTTTTGCATCCAGGAGAAAGGTGCTAAGTGGGACAAGCACAGGTCTTTGGAGCTAAAATGTGGGGCCTACATACATCAGGCCCCAAGTGAAGCCCAGCCCAAGGGATGAGAGGGCCTGGGGCTACAGCAGGGAAACCCCGTACCCCCTCCCCCTGCCCGCTACCTCAGCTCCAGCCCACACCTGTTCTTCCCCTCCTCTGCCCCTCCTGCATCCCCTTGCACCTGACAGGCCAAGAGCAAACAAGGTTGTTTGTTCCTCTCTCCCCGGAGTACACAGTGACACAGGGGAGGCACTCAGTATGCAGAAAACACACATTGCACTTTGCAGTTACCTACTGTTTCCCAACTTTTTCTTATATATGCTGCTTTTAAGACTTTCTTTGAAATCCTGGGCTCTTCAATTAGACTGAAGTTAACCAAACATCTGTTTGTTTGAAGCCCTTTATGTGCTGGGTTTATGAGGGGTACAAAGGAACGAAGAATAGAGTTTCTTCCCATTGGGCACTCACCATCTCACGACGGGGGGAAATTCACAACTGTCAAGCTGAAGGGGCAGACTCTACGGGAGTAGGAAGGACAGAAAGCGGTTATAAGTTCAGAGATCCAGGAAGGCTCCTTGGAGGAAACTTTGCTCTGCAGATAACCTTCAAAGAGAGGGAAGCTTATGAAGGCAAGGAGTAGGTGGGATTAAGCAGGCCGAAAATGCTGTGAGAGAAGAGAGAAGGGCTAGCTAGTATGGGCCCCTTGGGGCCTCCCAGCTTTAAGGATGGGTAAAGACAGAGGGAAGAAGGAATGATCAGAGAGGAAGGATGAGGACTGGGGCAAACAAGCCTCATGCAATGACACCAGGATGCTTTCTACCCGCTTAGAGTACTTTAGAGCTGGTTGGGCCCTTAGCAGCAAACTAGCCAAAGCCTTTCTTATACTGAAAAGGAAGGACATTGAAGCCCAACTGAGTGGGGAGCGATTTGCACAGAAGGAAAAATTGGGTCCAGGACTCCGCTTCCAGCACACACAACACCATGCCCCTGTGACAACCCAGGACCCAAGTCAGCACCTTAACTCTCGTTCTAGCCAGCAGCCCTGCCTGCCACAGTGCCCAGCACATAGTAGGCACAAACTTATTTGCTGAACCAGATCTGTATCTTCCTTATTCCTCCAGTTTCTAAAGAAATGGCCCAGAAGGAGGGATGGTCCTCTGTCAGATCTTGTCCTACCCCGGGCTCTGTGCGGGGTGCATACCAATGCTGCCTGCTTGGTCCCCATAGTCATGCTGTTATTCCCACTTTACAGAGCAGGAAACTGCATCTTGGAGAGCTGGGTAGTCTGCTTTATAGTGAACTGCCTGAATCCAAACCCAGGTCCATCTGACTCTAAATTCCACGCTGAGGGTGTCAATGTAAATGGTTGAAATGGAGTTTCATTGAATTGATTTCCGTTCCTTGCCCACAGCCTTGGCACAGGATTTTTATTTCCTTTGGGCTGAATGGGGGATGGTGTTGTAGTGGAAGAGTGTGTATGAAAGAGGGTAAATCCTTTGAAGGGCTACCTTGCTTTAACTGCTCATAACTGATTGAACTTCCCACACCAAACAAAGGTATTGGTTCTTTTTGTAAAAGTCACCACCCACGTCTTTAGTGCCTTTCTGCATCATGGACATTAGAACCCAGACCGAGGTTGCAGAAACTCAGGGGCATTGTTGAAATGGAGAGACATAAAAAAAACTGGATTATAGTGTGTGTGACCTCTCCAAGTGTCTTGTAAGCAGCTGCAGCTGGAGAGGGGAGAGGATGAGAGAACCATCTAGAAAGAGGTTTCTGTGCTCAGAAGAAAGATAAATGGAGATAATGGTGATGGTGGTGGTGGTGGAGTGTATGAGTCTTGCAGGTAGATGTGGGGTGGTGTTGGGCATGGAGAAAACAGATTCTGCTTACCAGCCCAGACCTCCTCTCATCCACACAGGTGGGTTTCTGGGGTTGTTACCAAGACTTTGCCACGCTCTACTAAGGCTAGGGAGGTTGAGTCCAGGGTTGGGGACAGGTTGGGAGAGAACTGGGTAGGAGGGACCACTGAAGTCCTGGGAAAGCTCACGGTCCAGGCCAGGTGCAGAGGCCCAGCCTTGCTGTCAGCGGGAGGTCTAGGAGTGGGGCAGGGGCTCTGGCTGCCTGTTTGTTCAGCACTGAGCTGAAGTTCCTGTTCGGAAATGCCCTTGTTGGTGTCCAGACTGATTTGTTTGCAGTTCACACTTACATGGAGAGCTGCCCTTCAGAGTCCTGGCTTCACACATGGGGGTAGGCGTGGGAAGGGGAACAGGGCGGAACTCAGAGCCTGCAGGGTCTGGAGCATAATCTGGGAAAACGAATGTCTACAGCTCCTGGTGAGGAGAGGGAGGATTGGGTCTCACAGGAAGCTCAGCCCTGACTTCTTGCTTTCCAGAGGAGAGCCATGGTAGAGGCCTGAGTCAGGAAGGGCTTGGAGTTTGGCTTCCTCACTCCCCATGGGAACTGTCTAGTGAGGAGCAAAACATCCTAAGGCACTTTCCACCTTGAGATGCTGATATAGTTGGTCTGGGGTGCGGCCAGGCCATCGGGATGGATGAAACCTTCCCAGGTGATTCCAGCTGTGCAGCCTAGGGTCAGCTCGGGATCTCGTTAAATTGTAGATCTGACTCAGTAGGCCTGGGTTGGTTCTTTAGCTTCTGTGTTTCTAACACCCTCCAGCTGATGTTAGTCCTGCCAGTCTGGGGACCATACTTTGAGCAGCAAGGCTCTATACCTGTTTTGGACTCCTCATTCCAGTTGTCCTCATTGCTCCGAGGGAAGGGGGTAGAACCATGATCCCAGGCTTCCTGCACCTGTTCATCTGGCCCATCCTTCCTCCACTACCTTACTTGGTGAGGAATCAACAGGCGTCCCAGGCTCTCTGGCCGAGGCCAGTCCTCTAGTCATTTTCAGGGTCTAAGTGGACCAAATAGATCCCTGACCCTATCTAAGACAAACCTGTTCGGCTAGCTCCAGTTGGGGGTGTGGGAGGGGGCAGGGAGGGGACAGGAGCAAAAGCAGCAGGCACATCCTTTCCTGTCCTGTTGGGCAGACAGGACCCACACGTCCTGTGGTAGGCTACCTTCCTAAAGGTGGGTGTAATGATACATTCCTCCCACACGGTCTGTTACAAGGAGGGCTTGCCACGTCCCCAGCCACTCTTCTTGGATCGAGGCTAGCCCTCTGACTTGTTTTGGCCCATAGAATGTGGAGAAAGTGACACATCTGAGGCTGGGCCTTATGATCTGAAGTTTTCCCTTTGCCATTCGAGATGCTCACTCTTGGGATCCAGCTCCCACTGAAGGAGCCCAGACTAGCCATGTGCAGAGTTTTAGAGAAGTTCCAGCCAACAGCAGATCACAAAACCCATCCTGTGGCCTGACTCTTTCTCAGGATAGGAGAGCTGTGACAGGAGGCACTGGCAGGCCATACCTTCACCTAAGAACGATGACAGGTCATAATGCTTGTTCACTAAGTGGACGAAACTTTGACAGTGCAGCCAACTTACAGATCGCAGCAGGTTAAAAACTAACTCCAGCCCAGTGTTCCAAGGCATGATTTCCCTGGAATACGCTGACCTGGGGGAAGGCAGAGGAGGCAAGGACAGGACTCTGCTTGCTTTGCTTTTCCTCTGGGGAGGCAGTGTCAGGACGGGGGGCAAAAGAAGAAAGGTCTTTCGAGACAGACAGACCTAGGCTCGCATCAGGCATGTGCACAGTTCCAGAGTGGGCGTTTGGGGAGCCTCACGCCTCCTCATCTGTTCCCATCCTACTCCCTTTGCGGCTTTCCCTATCCCTGAAAATGGCAATGTCATCCTTCTAGCTGCTCAGGCCAAAAAATGCAGTCATCCTTGGATCCATTCTTTCTCTCATCCTCACATCCAATCCATCAGCATAATTCTCATAAGACTTCCTTCCGAATATATCTGGAATCTGACTTCATCCAGCCACCTCCACTGATGCTACAGTGGGCCAAGCTTCTTGTCTCTTGCTAGGATCACTGCAGTAGCTACCTGTCTATTCCCTTGCTCCCATCCTTGCCCCTCTCCAGGCTTCAACCCAGCAGCCAGGGTGGTTCTGGTAAATGGGAGCATGTCACTTCTTTGCTCAGTATCTTCAACACCCTCCTCCCCATATGCACACACAGTCTGCTCCTGCCACACGGGCCTCTGGCTTTCCCTTGGCCAAATCTACTCCTGCCACAGGGTCTTTGCAATTCTATTCTCTCTGCCTGGAACACTTGTTCTCCAGATATCTGTAGGGAGCATTCCCCATCTTCTTAAGGTCTCTGCTGAAATGTCACCTTTTCAATGAGGTCTTCCTTGACCTGACCCTCTTTGCCTTGTCTTATATTCCTTATTTCCTTGTACTGCTTAATTTTTCCTTGTATTACTTATCACCATCCAACAAACATGTATTTTACTAACTTATTTATTTTTATTCTCTCTCTCAACAAGAATATAAGCTCTCCAAGGACAGAGATTATCTGCTTTGTTTACTGTTTTTTCTGTTTGTGCTTGGAACTGAGCTTGGCCCAGATGATCAGCCCACAGACATTTGTTACATGAATAAACCAAATGAATGAATATAACTGATGTTAGTTTCACCTAATATATCCCACTTTGTCGAATTCAGTGAAATTGAAAATGAGTAATAAACATATAGCTCCTGGCATAGAACAGAGGCTTGTGCATGCATATGTGTGGGTATCAGGGAGGAGATGTGAGCAGGGCAGGAAACAGCTCATAGGCCTGGTTAGTGTTTTCCCCTTTGGTTAGGTGCTCCTCTGAGGGCTCCTAAGGAGCCAGGTAGGAGCGCCTGGGTGGCTCAGTTGGTTAAGCATCCAACTCTTGATTTCCACTGGGGTCATGATCTCGGGGTCGTGGGATGGGGCTGTGTGCTCAAGAAGTGTGGAGTCTTTTTTTCTTGTCCCTCTCCCTCTGCTCCTTTGCCACCGCCCCCCCCGCCCCGCTCATGCTCTCTCTCTCTTTCACTATCTTTCTCTCTCCAATAAATAAACAAAATCTTAAAAAAAAAAAAAAAAAAAAAGGAGCCAGGTAGGCTGCCATGAGCTTTAGTTTCTGGTTCAAAATCACCAGGGCATCAGCTTTTTCCTAAGGAATTCTGGGTAGGGATTGATTTGGACCAAACACATCACATATCACTTGAAACTTAACACTTTTCTAAGCAAAAATACATACCTGAATCCAAGTTCTTACAAGCTCTCCCTGTTGTCTCTTTGAATCATCGTTTAATCCAATGACTCTCAGTCTTTTTTCTGCATTTTATATCATTTTTATAAGTTTTTTTTAAAAAGATCTTATTTATTTATTTGACAGAGAGACACAGCGAGAGAGGGAACACGAGCAGGGGGAGTAAGAGAGGGAGAAGCAGGCTTCCCGCTGAGCAGGGAGCCTGATGCGGGGCTTTACCCCAGGACCCCAGGATCATGACCGAGCAAAAGGCAGACACTTAATGACTGAGCCACCCAGGTGCCTCATTAATATCATTTTTAAAAAATTACTTTTTAAATTATTCTTTTTTGCTTTTAGACCTCAGAAGCAGAGCTGGCTTTCCTACCCCTTCATGACCATTACCCTCAGAGGTCCATACCAGATCCCACTCCTCTTTTTGTCTGACTTTTCCTTTTATCTTCATCCTCTTGCCAGTTCCCCCCACCCTAAGCAGCCTCTCTCTCATGTATTTGCTATTTGTTATTATTTATGGATCTATTTAAAACATGTAGGGTGGTTTGTATATATGTTTTAAATTTATATAGAGTACTGTATATAAATTCCTTCCTTCCTTTCTTCCTTTCTTTCTTCCTTCCTTCCTTCCTTCCTTCCTTCCTTCCTTCCTTCCTTCCTCTTCTTTTTCTACTCAAAGCTATTTTAAAGGTCTCTCTTCAGTGGTGTTTGTGCAGAAGTTTCATTGTTTCTAATACCTATTTTCTAGAATTTCACATTGTGGATCAAAGTCTGTTATCAGGTTGATTTTTATTTGTAGAAAACCTTCTCTGTTGTTGAAAAGCTTGGAGGATGGTTTCCTTATTATCAGTGTTCGTCAGTCTCAACAAGATGCTCGGTTGTATATTTTTTCTCAACACGTCTTTATAGCTGAGGGCAATCAGCAATTGGAAGGGGGAGTTTTGGATGTCTTGAAGATGAGGTGTCTGAGAAGCATCCCAGTGGAGACACCAGACAAGGTGTTGGATCTGAGAAGGTGTCTCGGCTGGACATAGTTTTGAGGGTCATGTGCACGTGGATTCTAGTTGGAAAAGAAAAACATCATTATGAGATGAAAGATGGAGGAGAATGGTCAGGTGGGGAGATGAACAGGCTGAGCTCCTGAAAGCAGGTATCGGAAGTCTTATTTTTAGGTAAGCAATTGTTTTCTTCCCCTCCATTTATAAAATTATAGTCAAATATTTCAAACACTAAAAAAATTATAGATAAAAACACAATAAATAGCTAAAAGGCCGTCACCCAATTTTATTGACTGTAGCTTTTGCCGTGCTTACTTCAGTTTTTCTTTCCTTTCTTTTTAAAAAAATTTTATTTATTTATTTGACAGAGAGAGCACAATGAGAGAGGGAACACAAGCAGGGGGAACGGGAGAGGGAGAAGCTTGGCAGGAAGCCCAATGTGGGGCTCCATCCCAGGACCCCAGGATCATGACCTGAGCTGAAGGTGACGCTTAACAACTGAGCCACCCAGGCGCCCCAACCCCTTTGAGCCTCTCTGCAGTCCAATTCACTGGAGTTAACTATCATTCTAATTTGGGGTTATCATTTCCATCCATGGTTTCGTACAATTTCTCCATAGTTACTTATCTATAAGCAACATATAGCATGCGGTGTTTTGCATGCTTCTAGACTTTAGATACTGTGGCATCACACCATACTTAACCATTCTTCATTTGGCCTCTTTCACGCAGCACTGTTTACAAGTTTTGTGTATGAAGCCCTGGTTTATTACTCTTGTTTGCTGTAGAGTGTTCCAAAGATGAATATGCTACAATGTATCCATTATACTGTTGAAGGATATTTGGGTTGTGTCCAGTTTTTGGTTATTCAAATAGTCCTGCAAAGGACAGCACCTGCGGTTCTGGGCTAATGGCCACACTTGGGTCATTCTGGGGACTGACTGGAGATCCTTCAGGGATGTATGGAGCATCTGCTCTGTGCTGGATATGGCAAAATCATAGCAGGGAATCCTTATCACAACCCACGAAAAATTAATACTTCTTTACAAATGAGGAACACAAGGCTCAGAATGGAGGGTAAGGCACTTATCCAGGTGACACAGCTAGTACATGGCCAAGCAGAGGGGCACACTTTCCTGCTTCCAAGCTCCTCTGGCCTTGACCGTGTCCCTCTTTCCTCAGGGAGCTCACAGCCTCAGCTCTGGGGCTGGGGGTGCATCTAGAGCTTTCCTGAGCTGGTGTTTCTGCTGGCTAGAACCACACCTGGACTTGGTGCTGCGGAGGGTCCTGCCAGTGCTCACTGCCTGGATTGGCTTGGCCCAGAGACAGAAGAGATGGGTGCACGATGCTGGCCACTGGGCTGTTTGTGTTGAGCATGGAATCAGGCCTGCACCCGCTCTGGGGCCAGAGGTTCCTGGGAGGCAGGACCCAGTTTTTCAGGCTCGGCAGAGTTCCTCGTACAATGTCCTGGAGACTTTAAGCTCTCTGTTCCGGTAGTGATTTGTAGGGGCCTAGACTTGCTGTGAGGAAACCTAGGCTCTGATCAGCTCCTATATCTAATTTGCTGTGTGACAAGACCCAGGAAAGTCACTTAGGCCCCTTGTGAAGTGAGATGATAGCCTCAGGGGGTGCTGATCCCATTCATGATCATCAGAGGGTACTGATCCCATTTTGCTTTTCAAGTGCCTGTCCCTCCTGGGCACAGTCCCAGGGAGGCTGTGAGAACGCACCAGGACGTGAGAGGGTTGGGGGGCTCCTGGAACTTACAGACTGAAGGGCAGGCCCGACGGAAAGTGTCGTCTCTCGCGGCAGGCAGCAGGGGGCGCGCGCAGACCGTGTGATGCGGCGGGCCAGGGTCTGGGCTGCCAGAGGCACCGGGAGCCCTGGTGTCTGGGCAGCCGGGGCAAGGGCGCAGGAAGCGGCAAAGGCGCCTTACATAGGAGCCTAAGCTCTAAAATCAGTTTGGTCTGCAGACCCCTCAGAAGCTCCAGGAAATGAAGCCCGAGTCGAGGAGGAGGGGCACAGCGCCGTGTCCCAAGGGACCGTCGAGCGCGGGTGGGGAGGGGAAGAAGGGACCCTATATGGGCGCTGACCAAGGCTGCCCTCGGGCTGGTGGCATCAACACTTTCTAACCGCGGGGGAGAAACAAGCATTTTCCACCTCCCAGGCGAAAGAGTGTAATGTAGAGTCAACAAATGTAAAGGAAAAAGACCTCATTTTTCATCTGATTCCTCTCCAGACGCTGGAGGGGTGCGCACAAGGAAAGCGACCCTCCCCCTACAAGGTCCCAGCTGGGGGGGGGGCAGTGAGCATACAGGGGACCCATTTTCCTGCTCCCAGACTACAACCTTTGCCAGCCTCAAGTGTCCAAGGTCCTTCTGCCCTGACAGTATAGGTTCTTTTCGGATTCCAAAACATGTTGCTTAAAAATAAAGCAATATTGAAATTACTATTAAGAAAATGAAAGCCCTCCCATAATTCCTTAACAAAATAGCCACTGTGAATGGTACTTTTCACATTGATTTCTATTCTGTACATACACTAACACACATATTTATTACAATGATTTTTATAAAAATCATTGACTCAAACAATAGCACTATTCTTTGATTTGCTTTATTTCTCACTTAGTAGGCATTGGACATACTAAGTGTCCATATACATATATATATATATGCCTTATTTATTTTTTTATTTATTCATGATAGAAAACGCAGGAAAGAGGGGGAGAGGGAGAGAGTCTTAAGCGGGCTCCACACGCAGTGGAACGCCTGATGCTGTGCTTGATCTCATGACCCTGAGATCATGACCTGAGCTGAATCAAGAGTTGGATGCTCAACGGACTGAGCCACCCATGTAGCTCAGCTCTGCCCTACTTTTAATAAATGGTTGTACAGCATACCGATATACTTAACTGAGCCAGTCCACCACTGATGGGCCTTAAGATGTTTTTCCGTGTCTCCTCATGACAAGCATTCTTACGGGCGCTGTGCTCCCTGCAAGTTACTCTTTAGGACAGCTTCTTAAATGTGCACTGTATAGGATGAGGGAGAGGCTCATGTGAATGTTGGCTGATGCTGCACTGCCCTGCACAAGCTGATTACCTGGCCCGTATGTCCACCCACAGTGCGGCTAAGTTCCTGATGGGCTCAGCCACAACCTCTCTGGAGGTGAGACTGGAATCCTTCAACTCTTGGAACTGGTAGTTGCCTGCCTTCTGGAGGTCCCAGCAGCTCACTAAGGAACCTTAGGGGAGGGTGAAGAGGAAGGGGGGCACACAGGTCAGGGAAGAAGATTTGTTTGTTCAATTGAGAAATGTCAATGGCATGAGAAAGCACTATATAACCTCCAAGAAGAGCAGTGATTCCAAAGTGGCTTTACCTTCTAAGGGGTGGGGGTGGAGGCAGAGGAGCCAGTCATTGGAGTGAGGCACCAGTGAGGGTCCCTGGGAGGGGAACTGTGTCAGTCTTGAGGGAAAGGGGCCCATGTGGGCACTGATGCCTCAGGGATCAGTCCCCTGCTTTTTCAAGCTCCAGCATCTGTCTGGAGGTGGAGGGAAATTCTATCCCTGGCCAAACCTCCCTGTTCCAACAGAACATATATCCTGTCTTTGAAGGAGAAGACAGATGGCTAAGGCCCCTCACAGAAGGACCCTAAGACCAAATCAGATGCTGAACTGGTTCAAAGAGCGTCTGAGCTGGAGAAGCCCTGGAGGGCTTTCTGGAGGAAGTGGTTGGAACATACTTGCGCCTTGGTAAGTGAGCAGGATTTGGACCCTCTGAGAAGCCTGAGCAAAGGCGTTTGTAGGAATGATCAGTCTTTTCTGGGAACAGGAAGGAGCAGGGATTGGGGGTACGTTGGGTGGGCAGGGCCGGAGAAACTCTAGCTGGGGATGTGGCAGAGGCTGGTGTGGGGGTGTCCTGTGGACCCCAGGAGAGGATTTGCTCGGAAGTTCTAGATTGTCCTTCCAAGTTCTGGGGCCCTGGAAGATTAAGATTCTGGTTATGTCCCCTGGGGCTGTTGGAAGCCTGTCAAAGTCTCCCCAGGGCAGCGCAGGGCTCAGAGTTGGGGCGGCCGTCACCGCCAAGCAGCGCGGTCCCCTGGACACCAGGGGGCGCCGTCCCCCGCTGCGCTGGGACCACTGGCACCGCCACAAAGCTGCCAGCCCCCGGGTGAGGGGCCCATCACTCTGGTCTTCACACCTCCACCGTTTGGCTCGTTTTCCCTCCCCAGACCCAACCTAAGGTTCCTCACCCCAGCAGGCAGACGGAGAACTAGGGGTACGGGGGCACGGGAGGGTTAGAACCAGCCCCGGGAGGCAAATCAAGAGGGGTCAGAGGGACTAAAGGCGTCGGGGCCTAGGTTTCCTCCACTCGCCTTCCCTCTTCCCCTTCCTCCGCGCTTTCCTTGCTCGTGACCCCTCTCCGGGCCCGCTCTCTCTTCCGGGCCCTCTCTCTCCCTCCTTGCACCTCGACCTTTCGTACCAAGCCAACTTTTATGGGGGTCGGTCCTCCACGTGTGATCATTAAGGAAAGGGTGCAAAATTCTTCACACCGGAAGGAAGACAAAAATGCTTTGCTCCGTCGCCCGGTGCCTGTCTCCTCGGAGCGGCCCCCGCCCGCTGGCAGGCCCGGCGGCCAAGCCTCTCCTGCGCCGGGCGCGGAGGTCCCCCGGCCCCCCCACCCCGCTCCGCCCCTCCGCCCAGCGGCACCCGGCAGAGTCACGGCCCGGCCGGCGCCGCCGCGGGCGGAATCGAGCACCGGGGATTGAGGCGGCCGCCGCGTGTTTGCCCAGCGTCCGCCCCCGCCGCCGCCGGCCCTAATCTCCGATACACTTGCGAGTTGGTTTCCGGCCCCGGGGCCCGGGCTCCCCGAGCAAACAGGCCGAGCGCGACGCTGCATCCGAAATGTGGCATTTGAGCCGCACCGCGGGAGGAGAGCCGGAGCGCGGCCTGTGGGGGTGATTGCCCTTCTCCGCCCCTAATCCTCCTGCCCGGCCCCTCCCGCCGGCTGCGGCCCATCGATTAGCGCCGGAGCCGCGGGCTCAGCCCAGTCCCGGGAGGGGCGCCCCGCTCCGCGCCCTGGGCCCAGGAGGCAGTCAGGACCCTCTCCCCGCCTCTCCAGAGCCCCTCTCCAGCGGGGCTGTCTGGACTCGGAGGCGGAGAATGTCCCTGGAAAGGGCGTCGAGCTTGCCAGGGGAAAGACGAGGTGGAGAGAGGATGGGAACAGCTGCACACTTGCCCAGGCACGCCCCAGGCTGGGGAGGTGAGACCCCCCCCCCTTCTCCCAGACCACTCTGCCCTGAGCATGGTGAGGGAGGATCTGCAGGGGCCTGGCTGGGCTGGATCCCGCGAGAGCTGACTGTGGAGCTGGGGGTGGAGAGGTCGCTATGCACCCCAAACCACTGCCAGGTTCCCAGTGCTTCTGCGGGTGGCCAGGACCCGCTTCCTGTGGGTCGCCCGGAGGGGCCTCCTTCCGTCATTCATTCACTGAAGCTGGTGGTAGAGATGGAGTCTGGAGCCCAGAGTGCTCCAAGTGGAAAAAGACCTAGCCTATTCTGACGCCCCTAATGAGAAGGGCCAGTGAGGGGGAAGAGAGAAATAGGGTCATATGGGAGCCGTTGAGGCCTGAGAGATGGCCTCAAAGGGACAGCACTGTTCTCAGCTGGGGAGAGTTTTCTTCCCTTTCACTTCCCAGCCTCCCATGCAGGCCTCCAGGATGCACCTCTTTCTTTCCCAGAACAGCCACCTCAGGCCGGGAAAACTGAGGCTTGGCCTTGGAGTGACTTCCCTGGGTCTAGCAGACAGTTCAAAGCTTGGCTTCTCTGTGTTCTGGCACGTCTTGTTACTGTAGCCCTTGAGGGGTCCAGGGAGCAGGGCCTCCTCCCCTACCTCAAGGCGCAAGGAGGGAAAGCTAGGGCTGGGAGCAGAGGTGGGGCAGGGGTGAGCGGAGGGCTGCAGGAATGGACACAAAAGCAGGGATGGAGGAGAGAACGCAGGCTAAGAGGGCTGGACAGTGACCTAGCACCTCATGTCTACGGGGCTCCCCTCCTGTTAACACCCTTGCGTGGGGCTGAGACTAGGGTGAGGGAGGGGAAGCACCCCCAGAGGGCACAGATTGAAGGAGGCGCTCCCTCTCAACATTGTGCGAAGACAGGGTCGGCCTCCTAGAGGGAGCGCCTCCTTGCCTCACCCTGGTCTCATGCCTGCCCTCACTGCCCTAAGTGAGCTTCTCCCCTCCAAAGGGAGCTCCAGTTACTGCCCATTACCTGCTGATTTGCCTCCTAGCCTGGCACCACCTCGATGTCATCCTCACTGTTCACCCGGTTGGCCCCGGGCTGTCTCCCAGGTGGGATGGAGCTGCCCAAGACCGGGATCTCGCCCCTCTACAGTGCCCAGGTAGACAGTGCGTGCCAAAGACACAGATTGCTGATGATTGAATAAATGACCCAGAATCTTCCACCCTCCTTGCCCCAAGTCTGAATTTTTCCCTCTGGACATGGCCAGCTGCAGTGGCCACCCCGGGGTTGCTTGCTTTACCTTGAACCCCATTTAATCCTCAGGCCTTCTGCCTGAGCGTGAATTTGCACAACTGGTGTGTGTTTGTTCTCACATCCTGTTACTAAGCCCTGCCTCGCTCTCCAGCCAGACACTGACTCCCTGAGGACAGGGCGCAAGGCTGGCCCGGAATTCCTTATGTGGCCTGCGGCACTCGGCCCAGGGTGGCACTCAACATATGTGACACGGTGAGCACCCGGGACCCCCACGCCCATCCGAAGCCTAGACAAGTCCTCACACCTTACTTCTGGTTGAGGCGAGGGTGATCCACGTCACGTGTTTGGACAGTGACAGAGCTGGGCTGAGCCCGGGGCCTGTGTCCCAGAAGCAGTGGAACCTCCTCCTCTTATTTAGTAATTGCATCAGGCCAATTATGAGGGCGCAGTACTGCCTCATGCGTGGAGGTGTGGGCTGGGGGGGGCCTCTCGGCTTTCTCATATCATACCAGGTGCATGGCCACCAACTCCAGGGAATGTGACAGAGCACGTGCGAATGGGTGGGCGTGTATGCGATAGCTGCTGAGGGTGTGTGTGTGGTGTCTGCTGTGTGGATGTGTGTGTGCCCGGGGACGTGTGTGTGTGTGTGTGTGTGTGGTGTTAGTGGAGGGTGTGTGTGGATGCTGTTGGATCTCAGTGTAGGTTGGTGTGGGGGGGTGTTGGCTGTGTGTGTGTGTGTGTGTGTGTGTGTCTGCTGAGTGTGGGCGTGTAAGTAGTATCTCTTGGGTTCTGTCTGTGTGTTTGCAGTGTTTGCTAAGGGTGAGGGTAAGTGGTATCTGTGGGGTGTGTCTGCGGAGTGTGTGCAGTGCTGGCTGGGATGTCTGTGTGTAGTGTCTGCTCTGTGTGCACGTGGGTGGCTGTCGTGCCTGTAGGCTGTATTGTGATGCTGCCTTCTGGAAACTTCTGTGTAAAATGCCTGATGATATCCCCTGACCAGTTATCCTATGCCTGGGCAGAGGCTGCTGCCCCTGTGCCTGGGCTGGCTAGGGAGACGTGCCCAGAGGGCCTGGAGGTCCAGTGACTCAGGAGGTCAGGAAGCCGAAGGACAGCAGTAAGTGACATGACCAGGGCACATGGAAACCCAGGCTAGGATAGGCGCTGGCTGCATTGAGTGGACAGAGGCAGCTCCTGGAGTCTCAATCCTATTGAACACAGAGGGCAAGGCCCCCTGCCCAGTACAGATCCCGGGCAGGGAAGCAGACAGGACATGTCAAGTCTGGACCTCAATCCAGGCCACATGTTCAGTCTCAGCACAATTCAGAAGGAGAGAGTGCTGGGAGAAGGCTTTGCTCAGATGGTTGGGCAGGCGGGGCAGAGACGTGAGCCAGCTCTGGACGGCTAGCCCCCTTAACATCCTTCCATGCAGAGGTGGCTCCATGTCCTGCTGGGCGCAGGACTCAGAGAAGAAAGCACGAGCAGGATCTCAGCCCTACTGCCCACCTGGCCAGGTACCCTTGTGCCATATACGACCTGCCCAACTGTACACAGTGACCCTGGGCCTTGGCCTGGGAACCTGCAACTTCTGCTTCTTCCGGAGCAAAGAAGATGTCCTCCTCAGGCTTTGGAGGGGAGGGAAGGCCTGACTGACTGGGGTGGGGGGATGGCTTTGGAGCAGGATAGCTGGAGGCTGCTGGCAGGGCATACTGTCTTCTGGGCTAGCTTCACAGTGAAGGCAGGGCAGAAGGTACCAGCAATCCAGAAACTTACTGCTCCACAGAGTGCCAGAATGGCCATACATTGGCCACGGAAGAGCTATGACAGGGAAGAGATTATAAAAGAGAGTAGAAAGTAGAAAGATAGTTGACCAAAAAGAGCATTCAGAAAGGAGTCTGTTAGAAGAGAAAGCTTCCCAACAGTAATCTGAGTCACCAAGATGACCTGGAACTAGATTTGTGACTGCCTACTACTAACTTCTTTCTGGTCTCAGTTTTGCTTTCTGACTTGGGGGGTTGGGATAAAAATGATTTTAAGGTTCTTTTCCTCATGAGTCTGACACAGACAGAACTGGCCTGGCCTGGGGCTAACCCAGATGAGGGTCCTACTAGTTCCTGTCTCCATTCACAGGGACATTGGGGTGGGAGTGGGAGTAGAGAAGGTAGGTGGTTCAGGGCAGCCCATCCCCAGATGGAAAACCCAGCCCAGAGCCCCACCTTGTTCTTTGGAATACTGTGCTTATGTGTGAACAAAGACTCGAAAGGACTGTTATGGACTTTTAGGTCCAACAAAGGCTATGCCTTTCTAACTGAATTCTAGAATTAAATTTGCAGCTGACTATAGACTTTCAGGGCTGAGATTCTGGGAAACTCCAGCCAAACTCCAGAGCTGATGTGAGTAGTAGCCTGTGACCATTGTTTTGATTATTGGGGCCTGGAGGACAGAGAAGGGCAAGAGGCAGAGAATTCGGGCCTTTGGAGGTCAGAGGAAAGTGGAGGAGGAGGAGGAGGAGAAGCTGGCGGCCTCAGCTCTGAGGAGGGAGGAGGGAGCGATGAGCAAGATTCTTCACCCCTTCAGTAAAACAAACAAAAAAATTATTTCTCCTATTTCCTTCTCCGAGATTAATGATAAACTGTCTGTCCCCTAAAAGAAAACGATAAAGACTCTAATTTTACTTGGAGGCTTAGAAATGCCATTTCTACGCAAAACAGGGAGCCCATGATCAGACCTGAGCGGGGCAGAGCTTTGATAGAAAGCGTTGTCCGCTCTCCCTCTATTTCTTCCCCTCCTTTCCCTCGCAAAGCAAGATGCCCGACAGCTAAGAGCAATGCTCAATAAAGTGAAATAATATTTTAGTCAAAATAGGCCGAGACTGCTCCCAGCCAACTGTGAATTAGCATTTTGAGGGCAAATATGCAGACAATTTGAGATAATGAAGCCTGATTATTCAATCCAATGAATGTTAACTAGGGAGCAGAGGCTCCACTGCCTTATCTCTCTCCCTTCGATTTATTTTTTTTAATCGTTTCACATTTGAACTCTTTATTTGTTTCTGTTTTATGCGCCCCCTCCTTCACACACACACACACACACACACACACTCCCTGCCTTCTTCCCCTCCTGTGCTCCTGCCTAGGCTGCTGAAGAGGACCATGGGAGATGGCCAGTATGTGCGCCTGGGACCCCAGCCTGGCCTTCCCATCAGCTCCGCAAGCCCCACGGAGCACCCACTGTGTGCACGGCCCTTTGTGGAGTCAGAGGGGGGCTGTGGGGAGGGGCGGGGGTGACACTCACTAAACAGATGGATGACACAGGCCCTGCTTCTCTGAGCTTAGAGCAGGGCTGGGCCCAGGATATGGGGAAATCACACAGGTGTGTAAGGGATGGGCCTGGTGTGTGTGAGGTGCAGGAATCGGGGATGGAGGAAATCCGAACACCAGAAGGAGTTCCTTTCGAGGCCTTCCACCCACCCACCCTCCCTCCCTGAAAGGTCCAGAGGGAGCTTCCTACTGCCCACCCCCAGGAGTCATGCATGGACACCTTTCTTAAATTAGCCTTCGTTCCAGGCAGGACTAGCTTCCTGGTTTGCTGGGACCAGTGTAGAATGAAAATGCAGAGTCCCTGGTTAAAAAAATCACTGAGAATTTCCAGATGGGGATGGCAGAGCATTAAACTAAACACGGGGCCTTCTGAGCATGGGGCCTGGGCAACTGTGCAGGCCATCCACCCAGGCCACGGGCCCTGGCTCCAGGAGCCCGGGGTGGAGGTGATCTAAGTAGGCTTTCTGGAGGAGGAATGAGTCAGGAACCCCCAGTTCTTGAATACAGAGGCTGTTCTCCAACCCAGATATGATGTTTGCTTAGTGGTGGAGAAAATAGCTCCCAGCCGGGCGAGGGACCCTTCAGCCTCTGGTGGTCACCTGAGCCTCGGCTTTCCCCTTTGGCCTTGGCCCTGCTCTTTCCCTCACCAGTGCCTGCCTCCCCCTCCCAGTCCCTTTTCCCATGGGCTCCTGCCCCCGTGCCAGGCCCCGCAGCTCCCCTTCCCTCTGTGCCCTCTGAGCGTCCCTCACTTTAGGTGTGCAGGAAGCCTCCTCCCCAGCATGGCCCCACCATTCTCTGCCCTCCTCCTCAGAAGGCCCACCCCCCACCACACCTCCTGCTCGCAGGCCGCATTCACTACGCCCAAACCTTTCAGTGTGTCTGTTGGTGCTGGGATCCTCACCTGGAGGCTCTTCCTTCAGCTCCCTCCTACCACCCCACCCCCCCCATCTACTCTGTTTCGTTCCCTCTCTTCACACCCAGCCAAAGCGCTTTGCTCTCAAGCAGCTTGGTTCTCGCCCGGCTCTGCCCTTTACTGGCATGAGCTCTCGGGCAGGTTATTTCTGAGCCTCTGTTTCCCTGTGAGTAAATGGGGATGGACTCAACCCTGTCCCCCGAGGTGCACGGGAGGGCGGCATGAGCTGGTGCAGGGGGACAGCCCTCTTAAGTGCACATGTTAGCTTACCGCTCTGGGAGGCCGAAGGGTGCACTGCCCCTTTCAGAATGACTGGGCCATCTGGAGTCCCCAGCATGTATGTTGTCCTGCAATCTTACCTTTTCTTCCACCTGGCTGAGTTTTCTCCGAGTGGTGTGGGCACTAGGATGGGCTTCTTCAGCTCCCCATGCCACCTCCTTTTTGGCTGGAGAGATTGGAAAAGGAAAAACTGCATTTCCCGGAATCCCTTGCAGCTAGGGTTCTGGAAGTGACTAGGATTCCACCTGTCAGTTCAACCATGATATCTGGAAGGTAGGTATGAGACCGAGGCTATTTCCTGTCTCTGGTTGTTTCTGGTTCTTTGTTTGTTTTCTGCAGCAGGTTTCCATGATCCATTCTCTAGCTTCTGGGTATCACAAGGCAAGGACAGTGGTGACACTGGCAGTCGAGACTCAAATCTGATTTTGTGATCTCTGTATTGCAGATACAGCGGTTTCAAACCCATAGTTCAAGGGATGGTTTCAAAGGGGGTAGTGCCACTGGGGTCAGTTCAGAATTCTTCTGGAAATCATTCCTGGTTGTTCAGGTTAGAACCCACTATTCTGGCCCCTCCAACAATTTTGAAAGCACCTGATTCTCTGTATTAAATATCTCCTTGGTTAAAATGCCCAGAGGGGTTTTCTACACAGGGCCTTGACAGACACAGGTGCAAACCAGGTCGGCTTTTTCTCCTGGACACCCACAGCATAGCACCTAACGTAGGTCTCCTTCTTCTAAAGAATACTTTATACCAGCAGACCCAGCACCATGATCGGCCTCTGAACTGCCCAGCTCATGTGCTGGTCACTGCCTCTTTGCACTGGCATTCATTTCCTGCCCTTCCCCTGCTTCGTTCTGCATGCAGGGAGCTCCCCCCCACCCCCCCGTGGATTACATGTCTCAGACTGCTCTGCCCCCTGGTTTCCTATTGTGTTGAGCCAATGCAAGGCACTGGGGGGCAGGAAGAAGGAAAAGGCCAGAGTACTTCTTGTCTTCTCTCTCCTTTGCTAACAGTGGCATCTAATCTGTGCAGCCAGCTTCTGCCAGACACTCCCGGCAGATGGCTCCAGCTCCCAGCCATTGGCCCCTCCAAGTGGTAGCTCTGACCTGGCGGTCCCAGCTCTGGGCTCTGTAAGACACCCTCCCCTCCACTGTCTGGCTCCAGGAGTAGAAGCAGCTTCTTGCAACCGCCCACCTTGAGTGGCCTCACCTTCCCCTTTCCAGATCTCCCAACATTCCTGTAACTGGGTTCTCAAATTAAATCCCTTCCAGAGTGAGCTACCTGGTGTGAGTGGGTTTCCCGACACTGCACTCCCCAAACACGCCCCGTCAGTAGAGGCCCCTGAGTCGCATCTGCCTTCCTCACAGACGCAGCCTGCCCTGGCCCAGCCGGGGGGGAAACATCTGGGCAGAGTCCTTAAGGGTCCCATTCCCCAGCTGGGGACAGGGGACGGGGGAGGAGCCAGGGTGAATGGCAGCTTTCGCCAACACCTCACTCTTCTCGTCTCTTCTCGACATGTTTACTCACAGGCTGTCTGGAAAGTGAGAATCCTCCCTAATGGATGTTTCACCCAATTAAATAATTAACTCAGAGTGTTGCTAAGCATCCTTAGCAAATGTCTTCCAGTCCTGGAGGCTTCCTCATGCCAGGCTGTGGCTGCTGCCAGCCGGGGCCTGGCCAATACTGACACAGAAGAGGCTGGCGGGAGGAGCCAGGATGCTTGGGGGGGGGTATCCAGTGTTTCCAGATCATGAGGGAGACAAGTGCCCTGGGGAGGGCAGGAGGGGTGCTTAGACTAGGGAGGCTGAGGCTCATAGCAGGGGCAGTAGGCCATGGAGTAAGGTGCCTACAGAGGAGAGGCTAAATATGTTACGGTTCATTCATACAGTAGACTATCACTCAGTCCTTAAAAGAAATGAAACAAATTTATGTGGAACACATAGCAAAAGATCTCCAAGATATGATTAGTGGGAAAAAATGCAGACACCAATGCATACAAGTTCAACTTAGTATTAATAAAAATAATGTACACATGAATGCATATCCCTGCACACCCATGAAAGAAGGCCAGAAGGAAGCACACCAGACTGCTCCCACCGGTGAGCCCTGGGCCTGGAGTGGAGCTCCCCTCTTACTCTCTGCACTCCTGACATGCTGGACTCTGACAACCAGAATGTATTCTTCTATCACTTCTACAATTAAAACAACAACAAAAAAATGTAGTGAGGAATGTTAAAAGTTTAGAAAAAAAGAATAGTTATGTTTAAAAAAAATGGCACAGAGGGGGATGTAGGGGTTATGATAAATTGAAGACAATAGATTCTTAACCCTAGGGAATAGATTCCTGAATCAGTATTTCCCAATCATTTTGGCCTCATGTCATAGTGAGAAGTCGATTTTCGGCAGATCCCAGTACATGTATGTGTGTATGTGTATATATATATATATATATTTTAAATAGAAATTCCACAAAATGATGTTTGCATTTGGTACATATCTTGAACCTTAGTATTTTCTATTCTTTTCTAATTTTCCTTTAGAAATACTAGTTGTGTTCCTCCAAATAGGTTTCAGGAGTATTAATGGGTTCCAGGCTAGTTTGCAAAACACTGCCTAAATTGATGGGTCTTTTAGGGAAGGCTTGGCCCTCAAGCCCTCAGGCACCCCTTCCCCCAGGGAGAGACTTTCTTCACTGGCAGGACCATGGGAAGGTGGAAGGCAGCGCTGGCTGCAATTGCTACCAGCCCACAGGTCTGTCCTGGAACCATTAGGAAACAGAATTAAACCATTATGAACCAGAACCGAACCATTGCCTACTACCTACCTGAGAAAGACAGGAAGAAACGAGGAAGGCAGGAAGGCAGGAAGGAAGGAAGGAAGGAAGGAAGGAAGGAAGGAGAAAAATGAAAAGAGGAAGGAAGGAGAGAGGAAGGGAGGGAGAGAGAAAGAAAGAGAGAATCAAAAAATTCCTCATGAGGGAGACCTCCTCCACTGGAATAGCCTAGTGTTAAAGATGGAAACCAAATCCTACCCAAGTTCAAAACCCCAAGTGTGGCCTTGGGGAAGTTTCTTAATCTCTCTGCCTCTCAGTTTCTTCATCTGTAAAATGGGCGTGGATAAAAATACCTCCTTCCCTCAAAGAGTTGTAAAGATGAAATGGGTTAATATATACAGAGCCCTAAGAACAGTGCCAGTGGTAAGTGTAGGCTTTGACTATTCTGCTTTCCCTCTTGACTGCTCCCGCTATGGAGGTGGGCTAGGCGGGCTGGAGGTGGGGTAGGCGGGCGGCGGGAAGTGCTTTAGAGGTCAATTGCCTGCAGAAATGAATGAAATCTGGGAGAGCCCATTTCCACCCTCTCCCCTTGGCAGGGCAGTGGGCTGGAGCAGTGGGGTTGAGGGGAGATGGAGTGTGGCGGGCTCTGATGGGGCTGATAAGCCATGACTCTGCTCCCTTGTGACCGTGCCTTGGGGGCATGGCTGCTGCCCCTGACTCCCCCCGCTCCCACACACCCCCAGAGCCAGGCCTATCTCCACCATCACAGACCCCCAAGCCAAGCCCACCCACCCCCTGACCTCAGCGGCCAAGGTGGGAGACAGACACCCGCGGTGGATTCCGGAACCGTTCATCCCACCCTCTGCCCACCAAACACCCCCCGTGAAAGTGGGGCGCCAGCCTCCCACCTCCTCCGCACCGGGGCACCCCTCCCCTGCAGCAGGTGCGTGGCTCTGGCCAGCCTCCCTCCTCTCCTCTCCAGCGCAGCGAAAGCCTCCTCTAAGCACCCGCTCCCGAAAGCCCTTTCTGTGACCTGGGTTCCTACGCCCACCCCACGCCAGGCCTATTTCAGCCATCACTGGGCCAAGGCCAGCATCTTCAACTTGGTCATCCAAATACCAGAGCATGGCGCTGTCTGTTTCGAAACCTGAAAACCACATCCAGAAGTATTAAAAGTAACCTTCTGAGCAGCCATGTTTCTTCTTTTGGAATTAGGTCAGTTGAGACAAACAACAAAAGGGAGGAGCAAATACAGTATACAGTAAATGGATACTTTTTGATATACAACTGTATGAGTTTTGACAAACGCAGAGAGCCCAAAGCCGAGATATAGAACACTCCCATTGCCCTCCAAAATTTCCTCCTCCTGTCTCCTTTAATCAGCTTCCCCTCCACCCAGTCCCTTACAATCTCTCCTTTTGTACTTCTTCCCTGAAGTTTTGCCTTTTCCTTAAAGGTCCTGTAATTAGAATGCTACAGCAGATAGCCTTTGAAGTCCATTTTTTTTTTTAAGATTTTATTTATTTGACACAGAGAGAGAGAGAGAGAGAGAGAGAGAGAGAGAGAGAGAGAGAGAGATTACAAGTAGGCAGAGAGGCAGGCAGAGAAACAGGGAGAGGAGGAAGCAGGCTCCCTGCTGAGCAGGGAGCCCAATGTGGGGCTCCATCCCAGGACCCTGAGATCATGACCTGAGCCGAAGGCAGAGGCTTTAACCCACTGAGCCACCCAGGCGCCCCTTAAATCCGTCTTCTTGCATTCAGCGTAATGCATGGGAGGTGATTCATGCAGTTGCGCAGTTATGTGTATTAACAGTGTGTTCTTTTCGACTGCTAAGTAGTATTCCATGGCGTGGGTAGACCACAGGTCACCTATCCCTATGAGCCTAGAGGTTCATAGATATTTGGACGCTTTCTGGTTGGGGCTATAATTTAAAAAGCTGCTATTTGGACATCGGTGTACAGGTTTTTGCAAGAGTGTAAGTTTTCACTTCTCTTGGGTAAATACCTAGGAGTGGGGTTGCTAGGTCATATGCAGTTTATTTAAAAATAAGAGAGCAAATCTCCTTCTTAGTCCTCTGGCTTTCCCGGCAAACTCCCTTACGTTTTTCTTTGTGTTTTTCGAAAGGTTGTATGAGTGTGTGTGCACATGTATAAGAAAGAGAGAGAGACAGAGGACATATAATCTTTAAAAAAAACCACACAAATGATCAGATAACACACATAATTTGCTTTTGTTGCCTTTTTCACTTAATGGCTCTCGAAGATTTTACCCTCTTAATTCATATGCTTGTCTCATTCTTTCCTGTAGCTACACAGTGTTCTATACCTGGGGTACCGTACTTTATTTAGCAAACACGTATTGATGATTTCTGATTTTTTTGAAATTACCATGTTGTCGTGAACCTCCATGAATATGTTTCTTGTGCCAGTGTTGAGGCAACTACAGAATAACTCATAGGTGGAGTACTTAAAAGAATACTATACTCCCTTCCTCCGTTCCCCCTTGGCCCGTAGCATGATGAACTGTGCCCCCACCCCACCAGAGAAACTGCTCTCACCAGGGCCACCGCTGGCCCTTCATCCCTCGTCCTCCTGGATTCTCTGAGGCAGGCAATGTTGCTGACCCCATCCTTCTGTTTCAAAGAATCCTTTCCAGGGTTTCTGGTCTCTCTTGGTTCCCCACCTCTCTCCTGGTCTCTTTCCTGCTTCCACTTCCCCCCAGCCCTGCTGCAGACATTCAGCAGGACCCACTCGCCTCTCTTCTGCCCCCCACATCTTCAGCCACACCTGCATCTAGGTAGCGCCCACTTTATGTCCGCAGTCCTGACCTCTGTTCTCAGTTGTCAACTTCCGGCCCACACTGTGCAACTGACACCCGAGACCTAACACCGCATCTCACTACCCTCCAAAGCTTGTACTCACCTGCCTGCCCTGGCTTTATTTATGGGTCATGCTGCCGGGAAACTGGGGGACCTTGTGTCCCCCTTTCATGCACAGACATGCACTGTATCCCCTCACTCTTTTCTTCCATTATTTGTTCACCAAATGTTGCCCTTCTCATTGTTCTTCCTCTTCTAATCCCAGGATCGATGACGCCTTGGGTCTGTGCTTCCCATAACAGTAAGCCATGCACTGTGCGAAAATTACTAATCGGATGCACACCCCACACAGCCTTATAAGAAAGATGCTATTAGCCTTTGAAAGCTCAGATTCAGCAACACATCAAGGAAGTGGCGGACCCCGGGTTTGGTCCCCAGCTGTCCAGAGCCTGTGCTTGTGACTATACCACTGTACTTCCTTATGCACTGAGATTGTCTTATTATAGATCATCTGGCCCCCAGACCTTACCAAGGCAACTGTCACTCAGCTCACAGGCTGATCTTCCTAAAATATTGCTCTAATTACACCGCAGCTCTGATCAAATAAATGACTTCACTGCCTCTAAATAGAGCCCTGATGCCAGACTTGCCGTTCAAGGCCCTCCATGCACTGAGTCCAGTCTCCCCACCCCCACCCCATATGCACGCAAAAACTCCAGCTGTTCTGGTGTGTCTTCTCATTCCCACATGTCCATCCTGGCTCACACATTATCTTGCTGGGGGTGCCATCACCCCTCATCTCAACCAGGGGAAATCTATCCCCTCCGTTGTGGCTTAGGTAAATGCTACCTCTTCCAAAGTCCCCCACATCACAGAGAAAATACTACCTTAAAAAGGGAATACCCTCAACGCTTGCCCCAGAACTTCTCTCCTCTTTAACATGAATTCCAGCCTCTGCTTCCACTCCAACCAGTCCTATCTTCCCAGAGGTCTCATTTTAGAAATCATGCTGGACTGAAACCAGTTTGGCCAAAATCAAGCTGAACAGAATAACTATTTGGTCAAAAAAAAAAAAAGAATATTCCAGTCATTTAAAATTCAATTTCTTTATGTTTGGATAATGAATAGGTTTACATTGTTAAAAATTCTACAGATAGGGTGCCTGGGTGGCTCAGTTGGTTAAGCATCTGTCTTCAGCTCAGGTCATGATCTCAGGGTCCTGGGATTGAGTCCCACATCAGGCACCTTGCTCAGCAGGGAGTCTGCTTCTTCCTCTGCCTCTGCCTCTGTTGTTCCCCCTGCTTGTACTCTCTTTCTCTGTGTGTGTGTCAAATAAATAAATAAAATCTAAAAAAAAAATTCTACAGATAAAAAGGATACAAAGTAAAATCTTCCCCCCCTTTCCATCTCTCAGGCATCCAGTTCTTTTCCTCACAGGAAACAAACATTGTTAGTATCTTGTGTATTCTTTTCAGCACTATTTTATGGTGGGACTTTCTCTTCCCTTGAGTGTGGGCTGGACTTTAGGACTTGCTTGTGGTGTTGGGTAGTCTTCCAGGACTACCCCCCAATGGTTCTCTGGTGTGTCTTCTCATTCCCATATGTCCTGGCTCACACATTATCTTGCTGGGGGTGCCATCACCCCTCATCTCAACCAGGGCAAATCTATCCCCTCCAGGACTAGGGAAGCCTCCCCCTTGCCATGCTCTCACAACACACTCGAGCTGCCACGTCACAAGGACCCTCAAGCAGCCCCTGGAGAGACAAGGAACCAAGGCCTCCTGCCAACAGCCACATGAGGGAGCCATCTTGGAAGCAGAGCCTCCAGCCTCAGATGACCCTTCAGATAATCATAGTGCCCACCGACATTTGACGGCAACCTCATGAGATACCATGAGCCAAAACCTCCCCAGCTGAGCTCTTCCCAAATTTCTGGACTACAGAAATGGTGAGATAACACAGCCAATGCTTGTGTTTCCCAGGAGTCACCAAGAACACTGACCTCTCTAATAGTGAACTGTTGTTCCCAGCAGAGTTACACAGTTAGGTTCTTGCTAGCCTCTGGTCGCATTTTCAACTGATCAACACATAACCTTGTTTTATGTGTGTTTCTGTTTAAGAACACCATATTTAATATACACTGTCGATTCGTTAACATTGAACTCATGGCCAACAGCACTATAACTTATGGCTGAACGACGGTTATCTACCACACATTTTCTCCGTGAGCTTCCTTGTGCTGAAGACCATTAGACGGCACCTAAGCACTGCACTTGGGGGCTATTTTGTGGGAAATCACCAATAAAAAGTACAAAAATGTGAAAAATGTGGCACTAAGCAGACTGTGACAAGGATACCTGTTTACAGTATGAGAGCTGAGACAAGAAGGGAGAGCGTCAGCTGGTTCAGTCTCAGCTGGGAAGGTGAGTAGAGGGCAACTTAAATTTCTCCTTGCTCTGAGCCTCTCTGCAGATGACCACAAAAGCAGTTCAGGTATTGATTTTGGGCTTATAAATTAATTTTAGCAAGTGGGTAAGTTCACAAATACAGAATACATGAATAATGAGAATTAACTGTAAATATCTGTTGTTTGAGGCCACTAAGAACTGGGGTAATTTGCTCTGCAGCAGGAGAGATATAAAACACATACCCTAATATTCATGCTATGATCCCAGTTCTTGCCAAATAATGACATATGCAAGGAAAGGATTTGGAACCAAAAATACCAGTATGAGTGACCTTCGGTGAGTGGAATTATGGATGTTTTTTGAGAGTCTTTGTTTGATAGTATATTCTGATTTCTCCTGAAGTATGTATCACTTTATGATAAGAGAACATAGCAGAACATTTAAAATTATGTTGTTAGAGGTTGTGTTTGTTCCAATTAGTTACCTATTATTGGACAATTATTTGCAGTAAATCCCATATTGTTAGACATTCATATGGCATAACCAATCCCTTTTTGGATATTTAAGTGGTTCCATCCTATCTCAAACCAGATACTTTTGGTCAAATTGTTTGGGGCCACATGTTATACTTCCTATTCTATCACTCCCTCTTGTCCTTTATCTTCAACCTCCACTCTTTGATTCCTTCTCAAACCTAGCTCTGGTTTTTCCTATTAAAACAAACAACACCCTTCATTCCCCAATGAGCTACATTCACAGCTTCCCTTTCCTCACCCCCAAACTCTTGGTCCACTGTAGTACACTTTGTGCTGACATCCATTCAGCAAAAGTGTTCCCCCATCTCCTGTGGCTAAGTGTCTAATAGATACTTCTTGGGTCCCGTATTGCCCTAGGACTTCCTACTCTTGCCCCCTCCCTCTCTCTTCTGGGCTTCCACACACTTTCTCCCTTTCTCCCTATCCTCTTGCTCCTTGGGGGCCCCTTCAGAGCCAGTGCTCTTGGGGCTTCTCTCTCCTTGGTCCTCTTCTCTCCTCACTCTACACCCCCTCCCCGAGGAGCTCTCTCCCCGCTCGGCTTCAGTGACATCTGAAGGTCCTTCAGGTGTCTGCTGTTGAGCCTGAGCTCCTTCCTGTAGGTCAGCTGTCCTCTGGGCCTCTCACTTGGATGTCTCAGATTCACGACACCCGGCTTGTCCCCACAAGGCCCATTATTTCATTCCCCTAGTTCCTTCAGTCTCTTCTTTCCTGTCCCCATTTTGGTGTCTCACGTGAAGAGCTTGGGAGTTACTTCCCTCTCTTCCCCAGACTCCTCAAAGTGCCTGACACTCAGGAGCGGTCAATTCATATTGATTTAATGACTTAATCAAAGACCAAGCCTGGCTGATTCCACCTTCTGAATGACACTAAAAACTGTTGGCCTCCTTCCACCATTTTGTATTGTCTGTTATTTCTATTTCTCCATTACTCTGTGGGCCCTAGCTAAGAGGCGGCAGAGCTGTGAACCCAGGACACACATCTTAATAAGATGCTGTGGGAGCATGACAGCCAGCCTGCTCTCTAGGCACCAGGCTGTAGGACCTGGCACAGAGCTTCCCCTCTTGCAGCCCCAGCCCCATCCTCCTCCATCCAGGGTGGAAGGGGTGCCTTTGAAGCTGCATATCCTCAGGACTGCATCCGAAGGAGCACTTCTTTCAGGACACTGAAAGTGAGATGAGATCCATCCCTGTCCAGTGTCTGGTCCGGCAGAATGCACATCGACCTTACATTGGCTCTGGATGGCTGAGCCCAAGAGAAAAGGGGCTCCTGCCTTGGGGAGGTCTCATCCCTGCTGTGAGCTCAGACAGGAGCAGCAAGGGAAAGGGATGGAGGGGCGGTGTGCATGGTGAAAATATGGCGGCAGTGAGGATGGCCAGGGTCTGGGAGAGGAGGGGATGACTAATATCCTCGTTGCTCACAGACCTCCCCAAAGGGCAGCCTTGCTGACTGGGGCAAAGCAACCTTAATTCCAAGAAGCCCCGTTCCGGCCAGCCACTCTGGGAAAGCAGCCTCTCGAAGGAATTGTAGTTCTACAATGACCAGCAGAGGGCGCGCTCAGTTCGCCTCTGCTCCGTGCGGGACAGCGTGTGTGAGGTAAGCTCTGAGGGGGAAGGTTCGCAGAAGCTACAGAATGTGGGGAGCAGGTATGAGGGAGAAATGAGCTGACTTCCACGCTTCTCTCATGTATGACATCCCAAACTCAGGAATACAGGAGAGGAGAGGTGTGGTGGTAGTCAGGGTAAGCGAGTGGGGTTTGAACCTGTGCAATGGGAGGTCCGGAGGGACATCCTGCGCGAGATGTGTACTGGACAACTAGTATACAGTTCTGGGGCTATGGGGAAGATTGGGGTTAAACATGCAGATAAACATTTGGGGTCACACTGCAATGGTGCAATGCCTGAAGTAGCTGAGATTGCTCAGGGAGCCTGAGCAAGAGGCAGGCCAAAGGCAGAGTTTTGGGGAGCATCAGGATTTTTTAAGGGGCTGGGAAAAGAGGGAGTGGGCATATCAGAGGGGTTGTAGAATAACCAAGGCACAGTGTAGTGGACACAAGGGATGGGGGATTTTTAAAAAAAGATTTATTTATTTATTTATTTATTTATTTATTTATTTATTTATTTATTTATTTGACAGAGGGAGAGAGAGACACAGAGAAGCAGGCTTCCCAACCCAGCAGGGAGCCCAATGTGGGCCTGGATCCCAGGACTCTGGAGTCATGACTTGAGCTGAAGGCGGACACTTAACAAGTGAGCCACCCAGGCCCCCGGATAGGGGAATTTTAAAGTGTATGAGCATCCCTTTTGCCAGCTCTCTAAAGAAGAGACTTTGCCAGCCTGGGCCCAGTATCTTTATGGTGTATGGTCCAGAGAGACATACGGAAAAGAGAGACAAAAACCAAGAGGCTGGAGGGATGGTGGGGCCCTTCACTAGAGAGGTGCTAAGTACTTAATAGAAACAACACATTAAAACAAAAACAAAAGCAAAAAACGTCCTTAACAAAAGGAAACCCCCAGAAATCAACAGCAAGCTTAATGGTAAAATGTTGAAGGCAGTCCTATAAAATACAAGACCAAGATAAACATGTCCTTTATTGCTGCCATTATTCAACAATGTAGTGCTACTTTGACAAGAAGACAAAAAGAAAGTGTAATTTTTGGAGAGGAAGAAACCAGAATATCATTATTTGCAGATGTTGTTATTATATAGCTAGAAAAGAGAGGTCCTTAAAGAACTATTATAACTAACAAGAGAATTAAGTGGCCAATATAAAATTAACATACAAAAATCAACAGTTCTCCCACATACCAGTAATAAGTGATTAAAAAACACAAAGGTCAATCAAAATGTACTATTTCCAATAGCAACTAGAAACTATAAAATACAGTACATATATACTTAAAATAGTAAATTTTATGTTATATATATTTTATATAATAAAAATAAGAAATACTATAGGATTTAAATTAATTTTTTTAAAAAGTACACCACCCCTATGAAGAAAATTCTTTTTTAAAGACTGATTTATTTATTTTTTCTTCTTTTTTAAAATTACATATAATGTATTATTTGCCCCAGGTGTACAGGTCTGTGAATCATTAGGCTTACCCATTTCACAGCACTCACCATAGCACAAACCCTCTTCAATGTCCATAACCCATCCACCCTATCCCTACCTCCCCACCAAGTAACCCTCAGTTTGTTTCATGAGATTAAGAGTCTCTTATGGTTTATCTCCTTCCCAAGCCCATCTTGTTTCATTTTTTCCCTCCCTATTCCCCACGACCCCTCACCCTGCCCCTCAAATTCCTCATGTCAGAGAGATCATATAATTGTCTTTCTCTAAGTGACTTATTTCGCTTAGCATAATACCCTCTAGTTCCATCCACGTCATTGCAAATAGCAAGATTTCGTTTCTTTCGATGGCTGCATAGTATTCCATTGTATATATATACCACATCTTCTTTATCCATTCATCTGTTGATGGACATCTGGGTTCTTTCTATAGTTTGGCTATTGTGGACATTGCTGCTATACACATTTGGGTGCATGTGCCCCTAAGGATCACTATATTTGTATCTTTAGGGTAAATACCCAGTAGTGCGATTGCTGGGTCATAGGGTAGCTCTATTTTCATTTTTTTTGAGGAACCTCCATACTGTTTTCCAGAGCGGCTGCACCAGCTTGCATTCCCACCAACAGTTTGGGAGGGTTCCCCTTTCTCCGCATCCTCGCCAACATCTGTCATTTCCTGACTTGTTAATTTTAGCCATTCTGACTGGTGTGAGGTGGTATCTCACTGTGGTTTTGATTTGTATTTCCCTGATTCTGAGTGATGTTGAGCACTTTCTCATGTGTCTGTTGGCCATTTGGATGCCTTCTTTGCTGAAATGTCTGTTCATGTCTTCTGCCCATTTCTTCATTGGGTTATTTGTTCTTTGGGTGTTGAGTTTGATAAGTTCTTTATAGATTTTGGATACTAGCCCTTTATCTGATAGGCCATTTGCAAATATCTCATATGAAGAAAATTCTTAAGCATTGCTTAAAAGAAGAAAAGAAAAGCAAAATAAATGAAGAGACACACCATGTTCCCAGACGTTGTTATTGTTTGGTATTTTAAGTCTGTTTTTATGCCCTGTGAACTAGACATTACTAGAATTATTTTATACAGGCCACATTACCCACATGTTTATCAATTTCTCTGTTCACCTTTCCTTCTTAAGTCTCTGACTTTCCTTCTAGGATTATTTTCCTTCTTCCTGAAAGAACATTCTTTAGCAGTCCCATAGTACAGATTTACTAGTACTAAACTGTTTTTGTTTATCTAGATATATCCCTAATTCACCTAGTTCTTCATTTTTTAAAAAAGATTTTATTTATTTATTTATTTATTTGTCAGAGAGAGAGAGAGAGAGAGAGCACAAGCAGGGGGAGCAGCAGGCAGAGGGAGAAACAGGCTCTTGCTGAGCAAGGAGCCCGATGTGGGACTCGATTCCAGGACCCTGGGACCATGACCTAAGCCGAAGGCAGACGCCTAACTGAGCCACCCAGGCATCCCTCATCTGGTTCTTCAAAGGTAGTTTTGCTGAATATATAATTCTATTGTGACCGTTATTTCTTCCTAATCCTTTAATATATTATTTTGATAACTTCTCTATTCCATTCTTGCTGTTGACAAGCCTTTGTCAGCTTAATTGATGCTTATTTGTAGGTGATATGACTTTCCTTTCTGAAGGACTTTAAAAAGTTTTTTTGATGGAGAATTTCAAATGCACCCCAAAGTAGAGAGAAGAGTTCAATGAACTTCCACAGCCCTAACACCTGGCATCAACAGTTAACAATATTTTGTCAACAGTGTTTCCTCTAGTCTACCTCCCCTTCCCTGAGGCACTTTTTGGTTTTGTTTTTGCTGGAGCCTTTAAAGTAAATTCTGTGGGTTCCTGGCTGGCTCAGCCAGTAGAACATGTGACTCTAGATCTCAGGGTTGTGAGTTCAAGCACCACGTTGGATGCAGAGACTACTTAAAAAAAAATTTAAAAAAGAAAGCAAAAGATTGTGTCCTTCATAGCTAAAGACCTTTTGCTTTATTTCTATGTTAATCTCTTAATATCATCTAATTCCGCATGCGTGTTCAAATTTCTCTGATTGTCCCAGAAAGATCTTTTTACAGATGGTTTGCTTGACTCAGCATCCAAACAAAATCCTCCCTGTACATTTGGTTGATATGTCTACTAAGTCTCTTTTCATCAATCACAACCCCACTCCACCTTTTTTGTGCTGTTCATTTGTTGATAAAAATAGGCCACTTGTCTTCTGGAATATTCCAACAGTGAGGATTTGTCCGATTGTTTTCTCATGATGTCATCTCACTTGTTTGTCTAGCTCCTGTACGTCCCATAAATCAGTAGTTCTAGCTAGATCCTTGATTGGATTTAGGTTAAATTATTTTGGCAAAGTGCTGTCATAGCTGGCACTCCTCTTGCATTATGCTAAGAGGCACATTGCGTTTGGGTTATTGTGCTTTGATGTTAAATGCATCCATTACTGAATTAGAGGGTGTGAAGTGGTGATTTCCTTCTAATTCTATCATTCCTTCTCCATTTATTAGATGGAATTAGTCTATTAGAAATTTTCATCGACTGCTTAATTGAAATGCAGTTGATGTGTCAAGGTAATTAATGAGGGGGTATGTGTGAGATTATCAAATTATGGAAGTGTGTATATTTCATTGCTCAATATGCAGTCATTATTATTTATTATTATTTCTGTTGCTGAGATTATCCCATCCATCTTTACCCCACCCACCTTTAGCCAGTATTCCTTCAGGTTGGCTGTGTATCTTTTAACAGTACTCTGGTTGTCGTTGACAACTTTATTACTTTATGAGCCAATGAAATCTCCCAGGTTCATCTTGTATATTTCCTGTCCTAGAGCTGGAATCAGCCATTGCTCCAGGGAACCCTCATTCTTTTTAGTGAGAAATGGTATTTAGAGAGCAAACTTTGGTTGTTGAGGATGCTTATTGCTGCTGGGTTGACATTTCTACAGAGAACAGAGCTGGAAAATACCTATTGTACCTATTATTTAGAAAGAAAAGGCATGAATTCATATTGATGTTTCCAATTCAGTTTTAGGATTACAAAAGTTTTTAACTGAACTTAAAACAATTTTCATCTCTGGCTGCTTTTGCAACTCTCCCTTTGTCTTTAATATTCTTCAGTTTCCTTATAAGCATTTGGGGCAGATTTCTTTTTATTTATCCTGTTTGCTATTATATAGTGCAAACTGTATTGTGAGTTCGTTTATTTCATCAGTTCTGGAATACTCTTCCTTTTTCCCTTCCTATTTTGCTTCTACTGCATTCTTTCCATAATGCCCTCCTGCAATTTTAATTAGACAAATGAGAAGCCTTTTTGTTCTGTGCTCCATAGTTCTTAAATCTTCTGCCACAGTTTTCTTCTCCTGTTTCCTTTTGCTGGGTTTTAAGTAATTCCTTCAGCTATTTTCTCACTATTTCTCTTTTCAGCTGTATCTAATCTGTGTTTAATATTCAGTGTACTCAACGAAGTCCTTTTTAAAATTGTATTAATACGTTTATCATGATAAACTAGAGGAAGACTACATTTCATCATCGCCTGAATGCTTAAGTAAATTATTTTATGTACATAAAATGAATACTGTGAAGTCTTTCACATGGTATTTATGAAGTTTAAAAAATAATTTATAAACAAAAAGCAACAAAAAAAGAGGGATTGCTCTAAACTAAGAGAAATTTAAGAGACACAATTACCAAATGCAATATGTGGGTTTTAATGCAAATAGACCAACTATCAAAAAAGACATTTTTTTTTAAGAGAGGAAGGGTGGGGAGAGGCAAATGAGGATGGAGAGAGAGTCTTAAGTAGGCTATCCCCTGAGTATGGACCCCAGTGCAGGGCTCAGTCTCACAACCCTGAGATCATGACCTGAGCCAAAATTAAGAGTCAGATGCTTAACCGACTGAGCCACCCAGGCGCCTCCCCCCTACCCCCCTGCAAAAAGACAATTTTGAGAAAGCTGGGGAAATTTGAATATGATTCTAGTATTAGGGAATTCCAAGGAATTATTGTAAATTTTGTTAAATGTGATAATGGGATTATGTCTATGTAAGAAAACAGCTATATATTGTAGAGATGCATTAAGTGTAGAATTTATTTAAAAATACTTCAGCAGCAAACATATGCCACACACAAGAGGAAAAGATGATGCAAGTTTGACAAAATTTTGGTAATTGCTGAATCTGGGTAATAGACATATGGGAATTCATTAAACTGTCCTTCCCACTTTTTGAGTATGTTTAAAATTGTCTGTAATAAGTTATTTTTAAATCTTTAGAGGAGGCTATTATATTGTATCTTGTTAATATCTACAAAATCTCCCAAGTCTCACTGTTATAGAATGCTTTATAAATGTTGTCGGAACAATTTTTGCTTAGTCTTTTTTATTCATTTCACACAGTAATAATCAATACTTAAAAATGCTGTGTAAGATTCTCAAAATGCCATCACTTTGGGATCATTGCAGTAACGTATACGGTAGATATCACCACTTCATCCAAAACAAACAAAACATGCTGCCTTCTTCTATGTGAAGACTAGTAAAACATCTCACCTAAACGTTCTTGTTTTTTTTAATATTCCAATATGAGGCTCATTTCTGAAAACATTCATCCTTTTGCTGCCAACTTTCCAACTCAGCTAGAAGATTTTTTTCTGATACACGTGATAACAGTGATACAGGTTCACCATACAAAAGGTTTATGACATATAAAAATATGGACGAGGGAGAAAAACCACATTTAATCAAAATGCCCAGATGCAGCCCTATCACTGAAATATAGTTCCTTTCATTCTTTTAAATATATGACCTTTTAAAATACTGACTCAATACAGGAGAATATTATTACATATGTGTAAAAGGCAAGAAATAAAAGCAAAATGAACATCAGGGGATCCACTTCCAAATTCGTAAACCACAGCTTTTGAAATCCTTGCTGTTCTTTCCAGATCCCAGTCCCTTTTCTTCCCAAGGACATTAAGGTGTTTGGGATTTTGTGTTTTCACTTCTCTACTTTTCTTTAGAGTTTACCACACACATATTAAGCAGTTTCATATGGTCCAACCTGGTATCTATTCTTAAGCAGTATATGTTGTTTTATTTAGTTTTGACTTTTCTATAAATCACACTAAAGGTGTTTTTCTGCAGGTTGCTTTTTCACGGTCATGAGATTTGTTCGTGTTAGTTCATATAACTCTATGGCTTTCTTCTTCCCACTCAAACATGTTGCATGGGCTGCGGTCTTCTCTATTTTTCTCATTTCTCCCACTGACACTGGATTACACTTTTATTTCTGCGCGTAATTTATATGTAATTGAGAGAAGAGTATGTATGTAAGTGATATTTCTGTTTGTTTTCTTTTTTTTTCTTTTTCGAGATTTTTCTCATTTCCACTGAGCCCAGCAAAAAAATCACGTTTTTTGTGGCCTCTCATTATTTTGTAGTGGAAGGGCCTTTCCTCAATGTCTACTAGGCTATTCTCCTGGAAGTGGGAGCCTGCAGCACACTTTGTAGAATTCAGATGTGGAACAGCTTGAATGTCCATCGGTAGGACAACAATTTCCTGAACTATGGATGTCTAGTACAGTGGGTCACTATGGAAGAGTTTAAATCAAGAACGGATGGATCTACATGTAATGACATGGAAAACTGCTAATACAGTTAAATGAATAAAGCAAGCCAGAACTCTACGTGGCATGATCCAATTTATATGTTAGAAAAAGTCCAAGTCAGGGGCCCCTGGGTGACTCAGTTGGTTGAACGTCCGACTCTTGGTTTTGGCTCAAGTCATGATCTCAGGGTTGAGAGGTTGAGCCCCACATGGAGCTCTGTGCTCAGCAGGGAGTCTGCCGGAGATTTTTTTCTCCCCCTTTCCCTCTGCCCCTCCCCCTGCTGGTGTACTTGTGTGCTCTCTCTCTAAAATGAATAAATAAATAAAATCTTTAAAAAAAATGAAAAAGTCTAAGTCAACATGTATGGAGGCAAATAAATAGAAACAGGCCTTGAAGAGTCCCCAGCAATCTAGTTAATAATTAGTTAGTTAGAGCTAATAATCTAGTTAATAATAATCTAATAATCTAGTTAATAATCTAGTTAATAATAGTTACCTCTGGGGGCAGGAGGAAGCTCAAATAGGGGTGGGGGAGCTAAGGCTGAGTTTTTATATACATTGGTATGGTTTGCTTTCTCCTTTTTTTTCTGGTATGTACGTACTTATTACTTCTGCAAATTCCCTGTTAAAAGGGAAGTTGTCTGCAGTGTCAATTGCCTCAGAGAGGCCAAGGCAGGACCACAGAGTCCACTGAATTTGGCAGCCAGATGCTATTGGTGACTTTAGGAAGAGCTGCTGGTGAGGTGGACAGCAGGCTGCAGGGGTGAGGGGAGAGCCAGCAGCACAATCGAGATGAGAAGTGCACCCGTGAAAAGGGGCAGGGGGGCATAGGAGATAGCAAGTAGGAGCAGGTGAGTAAAGTTTCCAGTAAGTTTCCAGTAAGATGGAGTTTGGGAGCAAAGACATCTGCCTGAACCAGGTATGAAGGGTGAGATGTGGCTCTGAATAGGAAAACAGGAAACTAGCAACAGAGTCTGAAGGATCAGGAACCGGTTGAGAACAGTAGATGGGCCAGGATGATTTGTTCAGGAAGCAGCCTGTGCATATTATTCCAGGACATTAGTGGCCCATTTACCTGAGTGTGTAAACTTGTGTGCGATGCCTTGTGTGTGTTGGTAACGGAGCCTTGCAGAGCAGGATCTCTGAGGTTGAATGGTGGACCCTTGTTTGGGGCACATGCAGAGGAGATTGTGGGGCCAGCTTGAGAGTGCTGCCAGAGGCAGGTTAAGTGATGCCTCTTGGGGTCCAGTTGGGTCCGGTTGAATAAGAAAGAGAATGAGGAAAGAAAGCACCTGCTACCATGCCCAGCACATTTGTAGACACTCTGTCAGCTCTCATTGACTGTTGTCAAGGGATTAGAAGCCTCAGTAAGATTGAAGAGCAAGTGTTGTGAGACTAAGGGTGTGAAAACTGAAGGGTAAGGAGGTCATGGTCAGAAAGTGGGGTATTGAGAGGTTATGATTTCAACAATGGGATGATTTTGGTCATGACCAAAGCTCAGCTAGGGCTGGATGGACTGGGTTAGGGGACATGGTCTGTTTAGGAAATCACAGAACAGCGAGGGTTTATGAGTGTTGGGACATCTTAAGAATTGGAGTATCTTCCCTTTCCTACTAGGTCTCAGCTTTTCTAGGCTTTTGTCTCTGGCCTCCCTACTCACTGGGCTTTGATTGCACGTTCTCCTTTCCCTGGGCCTTCCCTTGCCCTCCAGTTAACTTTCTGGCTGAGTTGGAGAGTGCCTGAGCTCCTGGGCACCCCCACCCCCAAGCACTTACAACACACCAGTAGTGCTCTTCCATCTGCCTCTGGATCTGCCACCACCTGATTCCTAGATCTTCAGCCTGTGTGTGGGGTCCTCAAGTCCTTGAATTTCTTGTGGTGAGGGGAGCACCTATTCACCTGCTCAGAGAAAGAGGAACTATTACAGTTAGAATGATTAGGTATTTTACCGTTGTTCAGAACCTGTGACTTGCCAAAACTTTCTCATAAGCTCCATTTTTTTCTACTCCTCACATTATCTCAGGAAATTAAATCGATACAGGAAATATTAGCAGAGGGAGTCTGGTGGTGGGGACAGGAGATGGTACATGACCATGGAGACCCTAGAGGTCAGAGTCTGAGCTTTAGATTTGCTGAACCAGACACTTGAATTTTGTGGGGTCCCCAAAGTGAAGACTCTCACCAGGACTGATTCACACTGACCAAACTGATAAGAAATTGATACACAAGCCAGATTTAAATTTTTATTTATAGTAAGGAGTATAGGTGCCTTGTGTATCTACAACCCTTCCCCAGGGATCTCATCCAGGCTCGTGGCTTGAAATGAGACAACTCCCAAGTATGTATTTCTAGGCCCAGTCTATTCTCTTCCTTATCTATCCAACAGTCTAGTTTATCTCTCCTTTGAGTTGACTAATAGGCATCTCTTGGCTGCACCAGTTCCTGCCAAGATGAGAATTTACTTGGGCTGCTGGCTTCCTCCCCAAACTAAACACAGGAAGAATTATAGAGGGCAGTGTGAAATCCAGGAAATAGTGACAACAAAGAAGAAATGCCTGGGGAGCTAAAAGGCTGTTTAGAACTAGATTGCATACGTGTGTGTGTGTATGTGTGTGTGTGTGTGTGTGTGTGTGTGTGTGTGTGTGCAGAGTAGCTGCAGCCTGAGGCAGAGGTGACAGTAATCATAAGGACAGAAGAAAAATGATGGATTTTCAGCTCTTGCTTCTCCCACACCTTTGCATTGGATGGACATTGCTTGCCTTTCACTGCAGAACTGCAGAGACATTGGCTCAGGCCACTGATCATGGTGTCCCTCGGAAGGAACTCAGAACAGCATGAAAGTCCTCTCAGGGTCAAGAGTTGATAAATTAGGGGAACAACTGTTTTTGAGTTTATCCTCACTCCTTCACCCTTTGCCCTCTAAATATCCAGGCTGGCTCTTCCAATCACTGCAGTCAGCTTCCTTCCAGCACACGGTGGAAAGTAAAACCAAGACCCCAAAGAGTTTTTGGCCAGATGAAGACAGGCAGAAGTGATGCCATGTGCTTCTGTGATGCCTGCAGTGCCCCACTCGAGATTTGAGTCTCTGTTCTTTCCTTGAACTTGATAACCTAATAGATACTGAGTGGCCCTCTGTCCCTCCCCAAAAGGCAGTATGGAGCAGAGCAGACAATATGCTCAGGAAATAGGGACTCGCAAGACTAACTAGTGGGACACTCAAAGCATAAAATTAAACCAAAAGGAAAGTAAAGTGCTCCATGTGTAACATCAGAAACAGGAGGATGAAAGCAGGCGTATTAGTACACATGGACCAAGGATTTCACATTAGCTCTATAAATATACAATAGTAATATTAGCAGTGTAAAAAATTTTTTTTAAAAGAACCAAGTTAAAATATCAGGTATGAAGAAGATGATAGTTGAAATAAAGAACACAAAAAGTGAGATATATAACAGAAGAAAACTAAATTAATTTGAGATTATCATATTGAGAAACACTCCAAGAAGGACTCATTAAAGACTGAGGAGATAAAAACTGAAAGTTAGGGTAAGGAAGGTAGAGTTAGAAAGCCCACCTCTGTAGCAGGAATTCAGAAGGAAAAAAATGAAAAGGGATAGAAGAGTATATTTGAAGAAACAATAGACACACATTTTTCAGGTTTAAAAAGGATGAATGATCAAATAAACAAATAAAACTAAAAAAGTAAAAATTAAGAGGATGAATGACCTCAGATTGAAAAGGCTATAGAGTAGAAAATAAAGGAGAGAAGGAAAAACCCACATAAGATACCAGATGGTAAAATCTAAAAACACCAAAGAGAAAACTCTAAAAGTATTCAATCAACATTAGATCTCTCAGTGGCAACACCAGGTGTAAGAAGATAGTGGAATAATATTTCTTAAGTACTAAAAGAAAATAACTTTGAACTTACACTTTTACATCCAGCCAGGTTGTCATTCATATGTGAGAAAAATTCTCAGGCAGCCAGGCCTCAAAATGCTTGCTATAAAAAGACCCATATCCAAAACCTCTCTGGAGGGCCAGAAAGCAAGGACACATGAAAAGATAAGTGGAGTGATTTCAGATGGTTTAACCTAATTTAAAAGCAAAAGACATTAACAATTGTTAAATCTAAGTGAAGGGATATATTGCTGTTCATTGTACTATCATTTCTAATTTTCTGGAAATTTGGAAACTTGCATAGCGAAAAAAGGTTTGAAACATTTTGGAGGCAATACCCAGATAAGAAGAGACACAAATGCAGGAGACTTTGCAAGAAATATATAGAGTAAGAGTGATTTGATACGTTGGTAAAATTTTCTGTCATCTAAACAACAGCAAGAAGAGCAAACTTAAGATTAAAAAAAGGAAAAAGAAGAAGTACATTCACAATAGTCCCAAGTTATATTCTAAACAATACTAAATCGATAGTATATTGGAAGTATAGGTGGAAATTTGGCATTTTGATGTAACACATATGTCAAAGAAGAAACCACAAGGAAAATTATCAATCTTTTGAAGTGAATAAAAAGGAAAATTCGACATATTGAAATTTATGAGATGCAGCAAAAGCAGCATTTATAGGGAAATGTAAAGCTTTAAACACCTATATTAGACAAGAAAAATGACCTCATATCAATAACTTAAGCTTCCACTTTTCCATTAGGCTGACCAAGGTTAAAAAAAAGAAGACGAAAAAGGAAAAAAAATTATAAAATAACTACTGACCTTACAGAAATAAAAACAAATATAAGGGAACATTACAAATTCAATAACATGGTTGAAATGGACGAATTCCTAGCAAGATATAGATTATGAAAATTGAACCGAGAAGAAAGAGAAAATCTGAACAGATCTATAGCAAGTAAAGAATAGTACTTAAAATCTTCCTATTAAAAAAAAGTTCATTCCCAAAAATATTTCACTGGTGAATTATATCAGATATTTAAAGATTATATAGTACCCCCTTTCATAAATTCTTTTATAAAGTGGAGGAGAAGGGAATACTTCCCAACTCATTGCATGAAACTGTATGTTCCTTATGAACATAGACACAAAAATCCTTAACACAATATTAGCAAATAAAATTCAGCAATATATAAATAGAATTCTACATCATGACCAAATAGCCTTTATCCCAAGAGTACAAGGTCAGTTTAATATCTGAAAATCAATTAAGGTAAGTCACCATATTAATAAAATAAGGGACAAAAACCATATGATCTTCTCAACACATGTAGAAAAAAAAGCATTCAATAAAATCCAACAACCATTAATGATAACAGTTCTTAAGCTAGGAATGAAAGAGGACTTTCTCAATTTGATAAAGTATATCTAACCAAAACCTATAGTCAACGTTATATATAATGGGGAAAGACTGAATATTCCCCCATAGGAACAAGGCAAGGATGTCTGCTTTTGCCATTTTTAATCAATATTGTACTGGAGGTTTTAGACAGTGTGAAAAAGCCAGAAAGTAAAAAATAAAAAAAGGTATCCACATTGGAAAAGAAATAAAACTGTATTCACAAAAGACATGTTCCTGTATATAGAAAATCCTAAGAAATTCACAAAAAACTACAATTGTTAAGATGGTAATACTGGCCACATTGATCTACAAATTTAATGCAATCCCTATCCAAATCCCAGCTGCCTCTATTTTTGTAGAAATTGTCAAACTAATTCTATAACTAATGTGGAAATGCAAAGGATTCAGAATAGCCAAAAAATTTTTGAAAAAGAACAAAGGTGGAGAACTCACACTTTCCGGGTGCCAAACTTACTACAAAACTACAGTAATCAAAACAATGTGGTATAGGTAGTAAGATGGACATACAGACCAATGGACTCAGAGTCAGACTTGAGAGTCAGAAATAAGCTGTCACATGTAAGGTCAATTTATTTTTTGCAGAGGTTCCAAGGGTATTCAATGGGAAAAAGAAATTCTATACAAGTGTTGGAAAGGAGAAACTGGATCCCTCATACATTCCTGATAGGAGTGTAAAATGGTACAGCCACTTTGGAGAACATGTCGGCAGTTTCTTAAAAAGTTAAAAATAAACCTACCCTTTGACCTAGCAATTCCATTCTTAGGTATCTGCTGAAAGATATGAAAACAGGTCCACACAAAGACTTGTACATGAATATTCACAGCCACATTATTCATCATTCCAAAACCAGGAATCAATCCAAATGTCCATCAACAGGTTAATGGATAAGCCAGATGTGGTATATTCACACTGGAACACTACTCAGCAATAAAAAAGAATAATTACTGAGTACTGATATACACATGACCTAGATGATTAGAGCAGAAATCAATGAAATAGAAACCAAAAGAACAGTAGAACATATCAATGAAACTAGGACCTTGTTCTTTGAAAGAATTAATAAGAGTGATAACCCCCTGGCCAGACTTCTCAGAGAGAGAGAGAGAGAGAGAGAGAGAGAGAGAGAGAGAGAGAGAGAAAGGACCCAAATAAATAAAATCATAAATGAAAGAGAAGAGATAACAACCAACAACACAGAAGAAATACAAACAATTATAAGAACATACTATGAGCCACTATATGCCAACGAATTAGGCAATCTGGAGGAAATGGATGCATTCCTGGAGATGTATAAGCTACCAAAACTGAACCAGGAAGAAATAGAAAACCTGAACAGATCCATAACCAGCAAGGAAATTGAAGCAGTAATCAAAAATCTCCCAACAAACAGGAGCCCAGGACCAGGTGGCTTCCCAGAGGAATTCTTCCAAACATTTAAAGAAGAATTAGTACCTATTCTGAAGCTCTTTCAAAAAATTGAAATGGAAGGAAAAGTTCCAGCTCTTTCTATGAGGCCAGCATTACCTTAATCCCAAAACCAGACAAAGATCCCATGAAAAAGGAGAATTACAGATCAATACCCCTGATGAACATGGATGCAAAAATACTCACCAAGATTCTAGCCGATAGGATCCAACAGTAGTACATCAAAAGGATTATTTACCATGACCAAGTGGGATTTATTCCTGGGCTGCAAGGGTGGTTCGACAAAGGGTGGTATCAATCAACGTGATTAATAAAAGAAAGGACAAGAACCATATGATCCTCTCAATAGATGCAGAAAAAGCACTCAATAAAGTGTTTTTCTTGATTAAAACTCTTCACAGTGTAGGGATAGAGGGAACATACCTCAGTATCATAAAAGCCATATACAAAAAGCCCACTGTGACTATCATTCTCAATGGGGAAAAACAGAGCTTTCCCCCTAAGGTCAGGAACATGGCAGGGATGTCCACGGTCACCACTGCTATTCAACATAGTACTAGAAGTCCTAGCCTCAGCAATCATACAACAAAAAGAAATAAAAGGCACCCAAATTGGCAAAGAAGAAGTCAAATTCTCACTCTTCGCAGATGATATGATACTCTATGTGGAAAACCCAAAAGACTCCACCCCAACACTGCTAGAACTCATACAGAAATTCAGTAAAGTGTCAGGATATAAAATCGATGCACAGAAATCAGTTGCATTTCTATACACCAACAATGAGACAGAAGAAAGAGAAATTAAAGAGTTGATCCCATTTACAATTGCACCAAAAACCATACGATGCCTAGGAATAAATCTAATCAAAGAGGCAAAGGATCTGTACTCAGAAAACTATAGAATACTCATGAAAGAAATTGAGGAAGCACAAAGAAATGGAAAAACATTCCATGCTCATGGATTAGAAGAACAAATATTGCTAAAGTGTCTATGCTACCTAGAGCAATCTACATACTCAATGCAATCCCTATGAAAATACCATCAAGTTTTTTTCACAGAGCTAGGACAAATAATCCTAAAATTTGTATGTAATCAGAAAAGACCCTGAATAGCCAAAGGAAGGTTGAAAAAGAAAACCAAAGCTGGTGGCATCATAATCCCAGACTTTAAGCTCTATTACAAAGCCGTAATCATCAAGACAGCATGGTACTGGCACAAAAACAGGCACATAGATCAATGGAACAAAATAGAAAACCCAGAAATGGACCCTCAACTCTATGGTCAACTAATCTTCAACAAAGCAGGAAAGAATATCTGATGGGAAAAGACAGTTTCTTCAACAAATATTTTTGGGAAAATTGGACAGCCACATGAAGAAGAATGAAACTGGACCATTCCCTTACACCACACACAGAAATAGATTCAAAATGGATAAATGACCTAAATGTGAGACAGGAATCCATCAAAATCCTTGGGAACACAGGCAGCAGCAACCTCTTTGACCTCAGCCACAGGAACTTCTTGCAAAACATGTCTCTAAAGGCAAGAGAATCAGGCAAAAATGAAGTATTGGGACTTCATCAAGATAAAAAGCTTTTGCACAGCAAAGGAAACAGTCAACAAAACCAAAGACACCCAACAGAATAGGAGAAGATATTTGCAAATGACATATCAGATAAAAGGCTAGTATCCAAAATCTATAAAGAACTTATCAAACTCAACACCCAAAGAACAAATAATCCAGTCAAGAAATGGGCAGAAGACATAAACAGACATTTCTGCAAAGAAGACATCCAAATGGCCAACAGACACATGAAAAAATGCTCAACATCACTTGGCATCAGGGAAATACAAATCAAAACCACAGTGAAATACACCTCACACCAGTCAGAACGGCTAAAATAAACAAGTCAGGAAATGACAGATGTTGGCGAGGATGTGGAGAAAGGGGAACCCTCTTCCACGGTTAATGGGAATGCAAACTGGTGCAGCCCCTCTGGAAAACAGTATGGAGGTTCCTCAAAAAGTTGAAAATAGAGCTACCCTACCACCCAGCAATCATACTACTGGGTATTTACCTCAAAGATACAAATGTAGTGATCTGAAGGGGCATGTGCACCCAAATGTTTATAGCAGCAATGTCCACAATAGGCAAGCTATGGAAAGAGTCCAGATGTCCATGGACAGATGAATGGATAAAGAAGATGTGGTATATATATACAATGGAATACTACTCAGCCATCAAAAAATGAAATCTTGCCATTTGCAGTGACGTGGATGGAAGTAGAGGGTATTATGCTAAGTGAAATAAGTCAATCAGAGAAAGACAATTATCATATGATCTCACTGATATGTGGAATTTAAGAAACAAGGCAGAGGATCATAGGGGAAGAGAGAAAAATATGAAGCAAGATGAAACCAGAGAGGGAGACAAAGCATAAGAGACTCTTAATCTTAGGAAACAAACAGGATTGCTAGAGGGGAAGGAGGTAGGGCATAAAGTAACTGGGTGATGGGCATTGGGGAGGATATGTGTTGTAATGAGCACTGGGTATTATATAAGACAGATGAATCAGAGACCTGTACCCCTGAAACAAATGATACATTATATGTCAATCAAAATAAATAAACTCTGATAAAGCTATTTAAAAAAAGGATCATAAGTTCAGGGACCAGAGGATTGGGATAATTTAGGAATATTTTATTCTAGCTGGGGGAAAATCTGTGAAAGGTTCAAATCTGAGAGCTGTATCTACCTGCAGACCTGTGATGGCCTGAATAATGGCTTCAAAGATATTCAGATCCTAATCCCTGGAACCTGTGAGTATAATCTTAAACAGCAAAAGAGACTTTGCAGATATGATTAAGTTAAGGGTCTAGAAATGGGAAGGTTATTCTGGATTATCCAGCTAGGTAGGCCCTCCAGGTAATCACAAGTGCTTTTGTAAGATGGAGGTAGAGGGAGATTTGACACAGAGCTAAGAGCTGAGAATATGGAAGCAAGAGGCCGAGAAGGAGTCCTGAGCCCCGGAACACAGGCTTCCTCCAGAAGCTGGGAAATTCAAGGAAGTGGATTCTCCCCTAGGGCCTCCAAAAGGAAGGTGCCCCTGCTGACAGCCTGCCTTTAGCCCATTGAAACTGAGGGCAGACTCCTGGCCTCCAGAACAATAGGGGAATACTGTTTCAGGTCCCCAAGTTTCTGGTAATTTGTTACAGTGTCATAGGAAAGTATATAATAGCCAACCTTAAACAGATATAGTATCTATTTTATAAATTTTGAATGAGTTGGAGAAACAAAACTTTCAAGTTTCACACTATATCTGGATTTATGTGGGGTTTTTTTTTCTTTTTAAGTGGGAAAATGAGGCAGCATAGATCTTCCCCATCTACGTAATAGTGGTCGCCCGGAACTGGGTCATGTTCCATCAGCTTCGCTGTCTTCCGGTGATCTGCTTGCTCCTCTATCTGCCTGGCTCCTATAGGCGTATCAGAGTTTGTGCCTCCAACTTCAGAATGGTTACTGAAGCCTTCTGCATCCGAGGACATGGCCCTGAGTGTGGCATCTTCCTCACTAGCATGGATTATAATGATCTCCTTTTTGAGAGGGTCAGGGAGGAAAGAGAGGTCACTTATGAAGCTGCCTAATTAGTTCATCCTGTGTCACTTAGCACAGCTGCTGACCAAAAAGCCCTTGTCCACATAATTGCAGGGACTCATTTTGTCTGTCAGACTTCTGGCCTTTCTAGAATAGAAAGGGCTGGGAGTCTCTCACATTCACACTTGGCTGGTTTTTTCCACTTTCCACGGACTGATCCATTACTTCCTGGTGTTCCAGGACAACTACCCTCTCTTGAAAGGTGTTGGCATCTTGGAGGGCTCTGAAGGGAAGCAGGAGGGGGCCACTGGGGAAGCTGTTCTTGAATCTGAGATGTGAACACAGACCCTTTCAGTGATTCTCTTCAGCACAGGTGAGAGGTTGGCAGACTTCGTTGAAATCTTGGGTGAATTACAAGGTATGAAAAAGAAATCTTAAAAGTAGGTATGAGAATGCTCCAGTTTTCCAAAGCCAAGTATCTCCACTTCAGGTCCTTTCTGGGCCCTCCTGCTCTCCTATCCCTCCAGAAGATGAGACGGACAGGAATGCCCAACACCATGAAGGCCTGGGCTCCTGCAGACCTTTCTCAGGTCAGATGCTAATGTCGGTCTTTCCACACTCTGACCCAGCCCCTTCCAGAAAGACTCACAGCTTTCCAGAAACCTACCCACCCGCTGCACCCCTGCCCCACCCAGGAACATTCCAGCCCTTGTCAGCGCACCTCCCAGCGTCGGACTGCAGCTTGTGCACAGCCTCCTGAAGCAGCCCCACAAAGGCTTCGGCACAGCCAATGGAGGCCGCTCAGGGGTCTCCATTCTGAAGAGGAAACTCACCTCAGGACCTTTTGGCTGCCTTCCAGGCTCTCCTCCCAATATCCTGTGGGTAACTGCTTTGATCAGGGTATACCCACCCCCTTGCCCAAAACATGGCTGCAAACACGGCCCTGTGTGAATGTTGTTTGTTAAAAGGAAACATTTTCCTAATCCATAAATAGTTTTGCATTGGCCTTAGTAGAAAATTCCAAGTCATTAAAGTGGCCCACAGATCCTGGCAGGGTAGCTTCTGCCTTTTCCTCTTGCCTTTCCACTCAGGGCTCAGGCCACACCAGCCTTAAAACTCAAAATGGCATAAACATTCCCAGCTATGCCCTGTCTTGGGCCTTTGCACAAACCCTTCCTTCTTTATGCAGACTCTCGTGGGAGTCTTTTCCACTTGTTGTCTTTCTCTGGTCTTGCCTAATGTAATTTCCTCAGGGAAACCTTCCTTGACCTCCCATCCAGACTGAAGTTTCCCTATATTCCCTGTAGAGCTCCCTACATAGAACCCTATACTGCAGACTCGTATAACCCTACGCTCTCCCTTCTCAGCACTTACTGCCATTTGCAGTTTGGCGTGATGTAGTTATTGTGTCCCTCATGAAGGTTCCTCTCCTCACAAGAGGAACTTCTTGAGAGTCTGTGTTGTCTGTCCCACATTTGTTGAAACAATAAAAGAATGAAAGGGAACCATCTACAAAGATACTTTCTCCCCCTCCATCCCCCAAAATTTAAAATGTGTAGAGCTTCTTACTGTTTTGAACCTTTGTGTTTAAAATAGGATGTTGGACATATTTTTATAATTTACCTAACCAAAAGGACCAAAGCTTAAGTGTTTTTCTCAAAATAAAGATGAAGTCAGTCAGCAGAGATGATGTCCAGGAACACAAAGAAAGCCCGATGCTAGGAGACCACAGGTCCTTTTGGATGGGGACTGAGGGGCTGAGTCCTCTGGGACTCTGAGGCCAAGGTCTCAGCAGAGGAAAGTTTTCCTCAGCACAGGGCCCAGGGTGGGGAGGCCAGCTCTGAGATGAGGGACACGGAACGCGTAGCTCCCCTTTTCTCAGCAACCTACAGAGTTCCTGGCCTTGTCTCATGTGCTATAACCTTTTCATCTCTGTTAGTGGATATTCAGGCTCCACCCCAAGTGGTTTCCTGTTTTAAATCATCTGGAAATGAACATCCTTATAAAGATCTTTGAACGCTTTTTTAAAATTAATTAATTTAGAGAGAGAGAGAGAGTGAGCAGGGGAGGGGCAGAGAGAGAGTGAGAGACACTCCTGAACAGACTCTGAGCTGAATGTGGAGCCCGATGTGGGGTTTGATCTCACGACCCTGAGATCACGACCCCACCCAAAACCGAAAGTTAGATGCTTAACCAACTGAGCCACCCAGGAACCCCAGTAATTTTAAACTAATAGTAAGTTTAAGCATTTTTTCATATGTTTAATTGCTCTTTGTATTTTCCCTGTGAACTATTTATTCAAATTCTTTGAGCAGTTCAGGTAGAGCCCTGAATTAAAAAAAAATTACTCCTATGTTTTATTCTATTACTTGAATGAGGTTTTAATGTCCAGATATTTACCCTATCAGGCATCATTATTTTTTATGAGTTGGAACTCAAACTTTGTGTTTATTTTTATTTTTATAAAAAAGATTTTATTCATTTATTTGACATAGAACAAGAGCACAAGCAGGGGGAGCAGCGGGCAGAGGGAGAGGGAGAAGCAGACTCCCCTTTGAGCAGGGAGCCTAATGCTGGACTTGATCCCAGGACCCTGGAATCATGACCTGAGCTGAAGGCAGATGTTTAACGGACTGAGCCACCCAGGTGTCCCTCTAACTTAGTGTTTAATATTTATTATTATTGTTTCTTAAAAAGTGTGATTGTTTGTTTGTTTGTTTTTAAGTGATCTCTATACCCAGTGTGGGGCTTGAACTCACAACCCCAAGATCAAGATTTGCACGCTGTACCGACTGAGTCAGTCAGGTGCCCCTATTACTATTGTTTTTTTATAGATGGAAATTAAAGTTGTCCTTTTCCTACATATTTGAGATACCATCTTTATCACAGATTAAATTCTTATACAAGTGTGAGACTGTTTCCAGACTCTATTCTGTTCCTCCTGATTGATTGCCTGCTTCTGGCTCTACCCTACATTGACTTGATCATTGCAGATTTGTAACACATGCCTGGTACCTAGTAGGCTCTCAACAAATACTTGTTACTCTACATCTATTCTTTTGAATATACTTTAAAGTCAGTAATCTCAAGTTATTTCAAAACCCACTGAGGTTTTCATTTCTTTTACTCTCAAACTCCTTGAGCAACTTTGTTTTAGGTATATCTTTTATTGATAGCACGTTTTTGCATTTTTAAACCATATCTGAAAGTATTTTCTTTGAGTTGGCAAGTTTCTCCCATTCAGTTATTGTTATAAAGATAGACAGATTTTCTCTTGGCATCTTTCATAATTTCAGATTATTTTCTAATACGCCCTTGCTGCTTTCCATCATTTGCTTTCTGGTCTGTTTTCTTTATTGTTTCTCCCTATCCCCCAAAATGTGAAAAATGTATAACTTTTAAATATTAATCTTCATTTTTTAACTTTTAAATAAATATCCTTGAGCGTATATAACTGCAAAGTCACTACTCTCAGAAACCAAGAGAGCAAGCAGACAAAAAATAGAGATATTGAATATCTAAAAATACAACTAATACATTTGATGTATTAGGTATAATGGAATTCCACACCCAAGGGAGATTCATATTCTTTTTGAGCACAGGAAAAACATTTGCATCGGTCATAAAAGGAGCTGATATAAATTTCACAGAATCAATTGCATACTGGTCATGTCATCTGCCCATAATGCACAAGATTATAAATTAATAACAAAAGTAAGACTTAAAAGCACATGCCTCTTGCAATTTTGCTCTCTTTGCTGTCCCCTCAGATCTCTCCTACCTGCCCTTCCCTCCTGGATTGGTAGTTGACTCTGGGAAACTTGAAATTCTCACTCTACACAGCAAGTCAGCTTCTTCAGGTCTCCTCAAAAACTCAGATCCTAGGCTAACTTTCTCCATCTGGAACTCCTCCAGGTACCTAGCAGAAACAAAAGGTTCATCTATTGACTTACTGGGATCTGCCCTCTTAAGTTTTTAATGGCAACTTCACACACAACCACCATCTATTAGCTTTCATGCCCATCTCAATGAAAAATGAATAAGTAAGCTACAAATTACTGTGGAAATTCCCTTTTTCTCTCTCCCTACCTACCCTACCTTTTGGGTATGTTTTATGGTTTTTGTTCATTTTGGAAATCAACAAATATTATTGAGCACCTACTACATGCCAGGTACTGTGGAGGAAGCTGACGTTAGAGATGAATTAGACAATGTGGTCCCTGCTCTCAAGGACCTTATGGTCAAGCAGGAAGAGTGACATGAAAGCAAATAGCATTTGCTTTGCAAATTAGCATTGCTGCTGTGGACAATAATGAGAGCCTGTAGTAAGGAGATTTTATCCAGCTAGGGAGGCCAGGCAAGCCAGACAAGGCTGGACTGACAGGGGGATGCTGGAATGATATCAACAGAAGAGTAGGAGCTACCTTGGCAAAGAGGGGAGGAGAGTGAGCCAGTCAGAAGAAACAGCAGGTGCAAAGGCCCTATGGCAGAAGGGAGCAAGGTAAACTACAAGAGATCGGAAGGAGGATGGCTTGACTAGACCACTGTGAACAAGGAGAGGCTGTAGAGGTGGGTCATTTGGGTCTTGCTGGCCAGGCTGAGGATGGGTGCCCTTATTTTAAAAGCAATGAGAAACCATTACAGTTTTATTTTATTTTTAATTTATTATTGTTAAATATAACACAAATTCTGAAAATCAAATAAAGCAAATGTACTATTTAGTGAATTACTATCAAGTAAACATCACAGATAGGAGGATACTAATGAAACATGATGAGAAAATGCAGTACGATATCCTGGATTGGAACCTGGGACAGAAAAAATGATGTTAGTGGAAAAATTGGTGAAATATGAATAAAGTTTGTAGCCTAGTTGTTGGTTTCTGTTCATTTCTTAGTTTGGACAAATGTATATGTAAAATGTTAACATTAATGGAAGCTAGGTGAAGGGTGTATAGGAACTCTTTGTACTATCTTTGCAAGTTTTCTGTAAAACCTGATATTATCCCAAAATTTAAAAGAAAATTTTAAACCACCGGCAGCCCAGGTTGAATTGAAGGCTTACTATCACACTCCAGCCTTCTCTATTCCATTTGGTTTCCTCCTTTCCCACCCTCTTCTATGACTCCGAACAGGCCACCCAGTGCCCACATCCAAATTCCTGCTATGTAGTCTGTCCTCTCTAGCCACCAGGAGCTGGGAATGAAACCTAGAAGTGTCCCCGGCCGGAGACCAAGGTGGTCAGAGGCTTCATTCCTGCTTGCTCACTTTCAAGCTGTAGAACCTTGAACAAAAATCTTTGTTGCCTTAGTTTTAGTCATATGTAAAATAAGCAAACTGTTCTCATGCATGTACCACCTTCATGATTTTTAATTGCCTTAGCCCTGGAATCATTTCTCAAAGGAGTCTGGTTCTTTTTCCTGAAGAATAATACTTAAAAACCATGATCTGGGTGCTGGATGTGCTCATTGTTATCGGTGTTTACTAATTTTTTTAAAAGTTTATTTATTTATTTATTTTTGAGAGAGAGAGAGAGAGAGAGAGAGAGATCGAGTAGGGGGAGGAGCAGAGGGAGAGGGACAAGCAGACTCCATGCTGAGTGCAGAGCTCTACGTGGGGCTCCATCTCACAACCCTGAGATCATGACCTGAGCCAAAACCAAGAGCCAGATAGATGCTTAACCGACTGAGCCACTCAGGCTCCCTAGGTTTACTTATTTTTTAAAATGTATTTTACTTGTTTCTAGGTTCCTCTTCTAACTCTTTTTTTCCTTGCAATGTTCCTTTTGGAAAAAAAAGCTGGATTGTTTATCCTGTAGTTTCCTACAGCTTGGTTTTTGTTCCTTGTATCTCTGAGTTGTTCACATTTTTCTCTGTCCATATAGTTCCTGTAAAGAGGCTTGATCTGATTCTGGTTTGTTTTTTTTTGGCAAGACTACTACATAGTTGGTGGTGTGTTCTTCTATTAGGAGGCATATAATTCCTGGTTATCTCTTTTGGTGTGATTCGGCATCCGTTGATAATCACCGCCTAGATCTATTTATTCATCAGGGGCTCGACGTGGTGATACTCCAGTCCAATCACTTCTTCTTCATTCATTTGCTGGAACACTTCTATAACGAGAGTTTTCTCCTCATTTACTATTTTGTTATCTAGTGTTACTGTTCCTATAGAAGCGGTAAGATTCTTTTCCTTTATTTAGCAGCTTTCAAAATAAAGCAACATCTGTCACCCCATTGGTCACCAGGTTGATTTGTCTAATCTGGCCAGCTAGATGAGTGTCCCCCTCCTCCCAACCACTCCATGTGTATGCCTCCCAAAGCTGTGCTCTTGGTCTCTCAGTAGAACAGGATAACTTTCCCCGACAGAGGAGGACCATCCTTCTGTCAAGGGTATATGAGTAGCTGTGTTAGAACCTCCAAGCAAATTTTCTTAGCATCTTCTAGTGATGAGAAATTTAACTTTAAAAAATCATTATAAAATCATGGATTTAAATATATTTAATATATTTCAATCCATTCATTATTATCCTTGGCCATTCTCCATTTGTTGCACCTTTGGCCCATGGAAGCTTCTCAAGTTGGCTTCTGAGTCCTTTCTGACAATCCTAGTAGTTTTTGACGGCTTTCTTCCAATATGTCATCTGGAAAGCAGGCAAGAGGCAGATGCCCTCTAGAGCCTGTAGGTTTGGTGAGAGTGACTCTGCTTAGGCCCACCTTTGAAGAAGAAACCCTGTACCTTCTAGATTTCTGGTTAGAGCCTTCAGGGATTCACTAAAAGAGGGACTACAGAAGAAGTCACTGCTGGAGGTGGGGAAGATGAGGAGTACAACTTTTAACTTTGTCATGGGCTGAATTGTGTTCCTCGCAAATTCCTTTGTTGAAGTCCTTACTCCCAGTACCTCAGATTGTGACTGTATTTGGAGATAGGGCCTTTACAGAGGTAATTAAGGTAAAATGCAGTCATATGGTTGGGTCCGACCAAATCCAAAGTGACTGGTGTCCTTTATGAGGACAGAAGATTAGGACACAGACAATACATAGACCAAGGGACAGCCATGTGAGAATGCAGCGAGAAAATGGCCACTTGCATGCCGAGAGAGGCCTCGGAGGAAACTAACTTGTCAGCACCTCGATCTTGGACTTGTAGCCTCCAGAACTGTGAGAAAATAAGTTTGTGTGGTTTAAGCCACCCAATCTGAAACATTTTGTTACGACAACCTTAGCAAATTTATATGAACTTGTTGCGTTTGAAGTGTTTATGGATGTTGTAAGTGTGGATCTGGGGTTCGGGAAAGAGGACTGGGCTGGAAGTAGACATGTGGGAGTTGGGAACACATATATAAATGTGGATAAAGTCACATGTGTAAAGGTGAATTTCTAGGGAGAGTCTGAAGAGTGAAAAGGGAAGAGGGCTGAGAAATAAACCAATGTTAAGAAATGGGGAAGAGAAGCTCTTGAAGGAGACTACTGAATGTGGAAGAGAGGTCAAGTAAGATAAGGACTGAGGGAAGGGCTTGGGATTTTGCAATTAGGAATGGGTGGAAGCACGGAGAACCAGGCCGCAGTGGTTCGGGGTGTGAATGGAGAAGTGAAGGGATAGAAACTAGGAAGGTAAATCATCTTCAGGAAACCTTTTCGGAAAGGAGGACACAGCAGAGGCTGATAGTGAGAGGGAGTTTGATATTTTCTCTGTTTTTCTTGGGAGGGATTTGAGCATATTTATATGATGAGCAGGAGGAGCCAGTGAATGAGAAATAGCAAAACGAAGGAGGAGATAGAAAGTAGAATGCCTTAAGGCAAGGAGAGGGAAATTAAGCACATGGGAACACCCCTTCCTGTCAGATTGGAGAACAGAAGTGGTGATTTGTTTGTAGGTTTGGAGTAGGAATCTGGGAATGAATATTCACGCACAACTTTTTATGTGGATGCCTATTTTCATTTCTCTTGGGTGTACATGTATATATTTCTATTCTGATGAAATTGCTGCGTCATACGGTAACTCCCATATTTAATTATTTGAGGAACTGCCAAACTGTTTTGCAAAGCAGCTGCACCCTTTTACATTCCTGCCAGCAATGCATGAGGGCTCCAGTGTCTCCACATCCTGACAACACTTGTTATTATCTGTCTTTTTTGTTATATCCATTCTAGTGGGTATGAAGTGGTGTCTCATTGTGGTTTTGATTTAAATTTCCTAATGGCTAGGGCGCCTGGGTGGCTCAGTGGCTTAAAGCCTCTGCTTTCGGCTCAGGTCATGATCTCAGGGTCCTGGGATCAAGGCCCATATNGGTGTCTCATTGTGGTTTTGATTTAAATTTCCTAATGGCTAATGTTTTTGGTTTCTTTTTATGTGCATATTAGCCATTTGTCCATCTTCTTTAGGGAATATCTATTCAAATTATTTGCCCTTTTTTAAGTTGGATATTAATGCATATATTAATATATATTAATAATATTAATTATTCCATAATTGCTATTGTTGAATTGTGAGACTTCTTTATATATTCTGGATACTAGTCTCTCATCAGATGTGTGATTTACAAATATTTTCTTCCATCCTGCAAATTGTCTTTTTACTTTCTTAATGGTGTTTTTTGAAGCACAAAAGCTTTTGGTTTTGATGAAGTCTAGTTTATCTATTTTTTTCTATCTATTTTTTTTCCTTTGGTTGCCTGTGCTTTTGGTGTTTTATCTAAAAAGGCTTTGCCTAATCCAAGGTCATGAAGATTTACTCCCTTTTCTTCTGAGGGTTTTATTGTTTTAGTGCTTCCATTTAGGTCTATGATCTATTTTGAGTTAATTTTTGTGTATGGTGTAAGGAAGGGGGTTCAACTTAATTCTTTTGCATGTAAATTTCTAGCTGTCCCAGCACCAGTTGTTGAAAAGGCTCATCAAATGGTCTTGGTACCTTTGTTGAAAAATGAATCAGCCATAAATGTAAGTGTTTCTTTCTGGACTCTCAATTCCATTCCATTGTTCTATATGTCTACCCTTATGCCAGTACCATACTGTCCTGATTTATAGTTAAGTTTTGAAATCAGGAAGTATGAGCCCCCCAACTTTTCCTTCTTTTTCAAGATTTATTTGGCAATTCTGGGTACCTTGCATTTCCATATGATTTTTAAGACCAACTTGTCACTTTCTACAAAAATAGCAACTGGGATTTTGTTGGGGAATGTGTTGAATCTGTAGATCAACTGGAGGAGTATTGCCATTTTAACAATGTCGCCTTCCATCCATGAACATGGAATGTCTTTCCATATATTTAGGTCTTTGTTAATTTCTTTCAGTGATGTTTTATAGTTTCCAGTGTATAAGTTTTACACTTCTTTGTTAAATTCGTTTTTTAGGATTTTATTTTTTGGTGCTCTTTTATTTTTAAGATTTTATTTATTTATTTATTTATTTATTTATTTGACAGAGAGAGAGAGAGAGAGAGAGAGAGAGAGAGAGAGAGATCACAAGTAGGCAGAGAGGCAGGCAGAGAGAGAAGGCGAAGCAGGCCCCCTGCTGAACAGAGAGCCCGATGTGGGGCTTGATTCCAGGACCCTGAGACCAAGACCTGAGCTGAAAGCAGAGGCTTAACCCACTGAGGCACCAGGCGCCCCATTTTTTGATGCTCTTATAAATGGAAATTTTTTTTGGTAAGATTTAGAGAGAGAGTATGAGGTATGAGAGGCAGAGGGAGAGAGGAGAGAGAATCCCAAGCTGACTCCATGCTGGGTGTGGAGCACAATGCGGGGCTCAATCCCAGGACCCTGACATCATTACCTGAGCTGAAACCAAGAGTTGGAAGCTTAACTGAATATGCCACCAGGCACCCCTGGAATTGTTTTCTTAGTTTTATTTTCAATTGTTTGTTGGTAGTGTCAATACAATCAATACAATTGATTTTAGTATTTTCACACTGTAACCTTGTTGAACCCATTTATTAGTTCTAATAGTTTTTAGTGGAGTCCTTAGGATTTTCTATTTATATGATAATCTGCAAATAGAGATATTTTTATCCTTTTTTCCCAATCTGGATAGCTTTTATTTATTTTTCTTGCCTAATTCCCTCACTACAACCTCTAAGCACAATGTTGAATAGAAGTGGAGAGAGGACATCCTTGTCTTATTCCAAATTTTAGGGAGTATACCATGATTTTAAATGGCTATTGTTTGTAATGATGCCAATTTTTCTCATAACAATTTCTCTTACAATTCCAAAAAGCATTAGATCTTAGGTGGATGAATACACAGTTGAGAGTAACAATAAAATCTTTGAAAAAAAGAAACAAGTGAAGGTTTGCTCTTCTATTGTAATAATGCATTAAAAAGGCAATGACAATTGGAATGACACTGGCAGCAAGATAGAAACCTCAGTGGAATAGAATACAAAGTTCAGACTCTGTCTATAGTACATATAAGAATATATACGAGAAAACGAATAGAAAAGGGATAGTGTTTTGTAGTAAGTATTGGGAAGCATGGACTGCTGTTGAAGGAGAGAAGGTTAGATTTTCAAATCATTCACTAAAATAGTATGTAGAAAAATTTAAAGATAATGAAAAAACAAAGAAAAAGCCAAACTACTTAAAAGCTAGAGAAAATATGAGTGGATATTATTGGACCTGTGAGTGTGGAAGAACTTAACCTTGAAACAATAGAGGAAATTCAAGGGTTTGACCACAAACTTATTTTGTCAAACTTATTTGTAAAAAAAAAATTTGAGACAAAATGTTATTCTTCTTTAAAAAAAGATATTTATTTATTTGACAGAGAGAGCATGAGCGGTGGGGGAAGGGCAGAGGCAGAGGGAGGGCAGGGCACCTGACAACGCAGGCCTTGATCCCAGGCCCCTGAGACCATGACCTGAACCGAAGGCAGACACTTAACTGATTGAGCCACCCAGGTGCCAAAGACAAACCGTTATTCTTAACATAGAAAGTGTTAATATAAATTAATGGGAAATTAAGACTTCAAAGAAAAATGAGCATGGGGTGCCTGGGTGGCTCAGTGGGTTAAAGCCTCTGCCTTAGGCTCGGGTCATGATCTCAGGGTCCTGGGACCAAGCCCCACATCAGGCTCTCTGCTCAGCGGGGAGCCTACTTCCTTCTCTCTCTCTCTGCTTGCCTCTCTGCCTACTTGTGATCTCTCTCTGTCAAATAAATAAATAAAATCTTTAAAAAATGAGCATAGGGGCGCCTGGGTGGCTCAGTGGGTTAAAGCCTCTGCTTTCGGCTCAGGTCATGATCTCAGGGTCCTGGGATCGAGGCCCGCATCGGGCTCCCTGCTCGGCGGGGAGTCTGCTTCCCCTTCTCTCTGTCTGCCTGCCTCTCTGCCTCCTTGTGATCTCTCTCCCTCTGTGAAATAAATAAATAAAATCTTAAAAAAAAAAAATAAATGAGCATAGAAGATAGACAATTCAGAGAATAGACACTTCAGTAAAAGGAAATATAAATGACCAATAACTGAAAAAACGTTCAATCTCATTGGCAATCAGAGGAATGCAAAAGAAACAAGGATGTACAAGCTTTTGCTTTTGGCCAAGATTTCTAAATTGATAGATAATACTCATTACTGCTTAGTGTGTGTTTAGGTAGCTCTCATATTAACCCTATGAGCCAACTGCTCTTATTAGGCCCATTTTATAGATGTGGACTATATCTATATATAGATGTGGACTCAGTGGGGTTTAGTGATTTTTCTAAGCTTATAATGCTGGGGAGTGGTGGCATTAGAATCTGAACCTGGGTTGTGTGACTCTATTATGATGAGGGGCTGGAAAACAGGTGCTGGAAAGGAGAGGTAAAGAACAGGAGAAAATGTAGCCTGAAGAGCCAGGCAAAGATATTTGAAGTACCTATGTGGAAGGGCGAATTGGTTTTTATAGTATTGTGGAGAGAAGCAATAAGTGGAAATTACACAAAGAAGCACTTTTTTATAGGAAGAACTATCCCTAGGGGACGCCTGGGTGGCTCAGTTGGTTAAGCGACTGCCTTCGGCTTAGGTCATGATCTTGGAGTCCCAGGATGGAGTCCCGCATCAGGCTCTCTGCTCAGTGGGGAGTCTGCTTCTCCCTCTGACCCTCCCCCCTCTCATGTTCTCTCTCTCTCTCATTCTCTCTCTCTCAAAGAAATAAATAAAATCTTAAAAAAAAAAAAAGACCTATCCCTAATGGACTAGAGAGGCCCAGGAAAGCATGAGCACACCCTAGGGAGGCAGAGGAGGCCAGAGAGTCCTCTGACTAACCCTCAGGCTGGCTGCAGGGAATGGGGGTGTTGGTGGTCTCATTTTTTTGAGGAGGAAACACCTCTGGGTGGTCAAGACTTCAGGGTCTTCAGAGTTTCTGCTCTTTTCTCAATCACAGACAGTTAAAAGACTCTGCCCCTTCCTCCTAGGGCCAAGTAACCTGCAGGGGAGCCTTGCCTGGCTTCACTGCCCTCCTATGGCTCCAATTCCAGGCCAGCAGGAAGCCTGAGCTTGCCAAACTGAGTGGGCCAGGGAAGGAGGAAGGAGAGCGGGAGTGGCCCATCTGAGTTCCCTTTTGCCCTTTTCCTGCAACTTTGCTACTTCATGGGGGCAGAGGAGGGAGGGGGGAGGAAGCAGCCGCCTAGGCATGTTAGAGAAAAACATGGAAACAGGAGAAATGGAACCATTAAAGAAGGGTGACTAATATATGTTAGTTGCAGTTTAGTAAAGATGTATTCTTCATTTGCAAAGCCCTTGGGGAATCCATCCTCAAAGCTGGGGCTCCATCCTGAGTACAACCCTGGTTAAGTCTATTAACATTTTTCAAAACTCAATTTCTTTATCTGTGAGGTGGGTATGACATTTCCTGCTTTATCAACCCCAAACGGTGTACTCCCTATATGACCAACAAGCTAGTGTGACAGCAGAATGCCATAGGCAGTAGTCACTCAGACTTGAGTTCAAGTCCATTCTCTGCAATTTTCCAGTTAGAAACTAGGAAAAAATTACCCAAGCTCTGTCTGCTTTAGTTTCTTCATTGGTGGAAATGAGGATAGCAATTGCACTTGCCTTAAATGGTTGTCTTTAGGGGTAAATGAGATAATACATGTAAACGGTAGAAGCAGGACTCCAAAGCCTGCTCCAAAGCTTCATTACAGTTGCCTCACGACCATAATGCATACAAATCAACAGCAGAGTGTAGGGAAAGCATTCAATAGAAACACAACAAATTGTTAACAGTGTTTATTTCTGGATGGCGAGGTTATAATCTATTTGTTTTTTCTTCTTTATATTTTTTGGCATCTTCCAAGCCACTTTTATAATCAAAAGAAAAGTGTATGTTCAGATGCCTTGAGATCATTTGTGATGGTTTCCACTGCATTGAAATCTTTGACAATATTCTCTCACGCAATCTTTTCAGCAACTGCTTGAAGTAGGCATCATAATCCCCATTATCTAAATGAGGAAATGAGGCTGGTAGAGGTTAGAGAGCTGGTTTAATCTTCAGATCTTACTGCTGCTAAGTTGCAGACAGCCAAGGTCCATCTGGCTGTCTCAAAGACAGGAGCTGCACACAGGCCTCTTGGACTGTGGGGCTCAGTGCCTAGGACCCCTCCACCCCAGTTTTCAGGAAGCAGGGGCAAGGTGGCAGGCTGTCAGGATTGGGCCCTTGGTGGGTGTGTTCCCACTGATGCCCAGTGACAGGTGGACTGATTCCCTCCATCCATATTCTGCCGGAGAACATGGCCGGCAGAGTTGGAATTTTTCCTCCCCTCACTGCACAGGAAGTCAAGGGGGGATATTGCAGAGAATCGTCCCAAGAAGAAACACAAGTTTCCACCATAAAGGTATCCAACAAAGGAACTAAAAATAATCAGATAACCACACAAGACTGAGGGAGGGAAGTGGGTGTGAGACATACCATCTATCATAGACAGAAGGCAACAGGTAATGGCCGTCCTGCTAAATCCATCTATGTAAGCATTTTAGGTAGAGAGATGGAGGTACCCGCCAGTCTTGAAAACACCAATGGCCATAAGTGGATTTTCTTTGGATCCAGGGGTGAGAGGGAGACTTTTGCTTTTCATCAGAAGAGCTTCTTCTGCCCTATTTCATTTTTTTTAGCTGTGTTATATCTTATTTAAAAATTATAATTTTAAAAGTACAGGCCACATGTGGGGTCATCTGTGTGGATTCACATCCCACCTTGGCCAGTTACGGATCTTGGGCAGTTTAGCCTCTCTAAGCTGCAATTCAATTTTCTGGAAAACAGGAATAAAAACCACACTCACCCAGAGGGTTGCTCTGAGGATAAAATGAGGTAATGTATATAAAGTACATGGTCCAGCACTGGCCGAAATTCAGCATCTACAATTACTAACCATTGCTATCATTATTAATAATAAACCAAGCGTTTGAATAAGACCCTGTGCTTTGCACACAGGCACATAGTAGGCACTTAATGGGTGGAAGTAATTGTTTCAAACCCTCTCCAGAGCCTGTAATTTCTGTCAACCGGTGACGCAAGAGCCCCAGCTTAAATATTGATGTGGTTACTTATTTATTCATCAGTCGGCTCTCCACCGCAGTGTCCGCGGAGGGCGAGCTCAGTCCTCCCGCCCCCCGCGGCGCGGTGTCGCCGCATCAGTGGGACCCAGAAGCGCGCGGAGGTTGGAAGCGGCAGCAGCTCACCCGCTTCCAGCTTGCTGATGCGGGACTGTCACGTGCCGGAGCGGGACTCAGTTCTGGTTTCACGTAGCATCTTCCCGTGCGGGGGCGGGCTGGAGGACGCGGAGCGCGGCTAGAGACGAGGGGGGCAACGGGGTCCCGCCCCACACCCACTTGCCCGCGCCAAGGGGCGGGCCATCCCTGGAGGGGCGGGCCGGGGCAGTTTTAGGGCCGGGCTTTCGGAGCAGGGACATCTCGGAGAAAGATTTGGGATTGGCCAGGAGACGCGGAGCGGGATTTTCATACCGGGGAGAGGGAGCGGGTGCCGAGCTCCCGCAAGCGAGGCTGGGTTCCGCGGGCGCCCCCAGCCCGGGGCGGGGCCAATGCGGGAGCCCCGCCCACCCCTCTGCGGAGGCCGCACGCCCCACCCCTTGGTCGCCGCCGCGGTCTCCAGCTCCAGGAGGGGATGCGGAGGCCCGTGCCGGGGCGCGACAACCAGCGCCCCCG